>JAQJVL010008924.1:0-17866 GCA_035578905.1 Stictocephala bisonia
TCAAACCCCGATAGCATACTAAAAACCCAGCTATAGAGATTCTGGGAACTTGAAGATTGCTCATCTCCAGGAAAAAACATCACGACACAGGATGATCCTTGTGAGCAGCACTATGTCGAACACACCACCCAGGTGTTCGATCTTAAATCGTTAATGATAAATGTAGTAATTACTATTTCGATTCATACAGATTTGATCCCTACATTAGTTGTAATGTATTTATAACTACTACCAAGGGGTTCGCTTCAGTCATAACAAGTCTATTTATTTTCCTCTTTGGTTGTAAGGATTTGATGGGTAGATTCACTATATAATCAAATCATATTAACTTCTAACACTCTTGAAGGACCTGCTTATACATTCTTAATTAACTATAAACTGTGACAAAATGTAGATTTGTTGCATTAACTATGATGATATGAATTTGTTCAAATAAAATAATGAAATATAAATTGCAACTAATGTACACCATAACATTCATTATGTACTTTGAAAATGTAAATCTAATTTTATATTGTATTGTAAATTGAGTAACGTTTCTTTGTAACTCAGTTAAGATATCACAGTTTTTAAACCAGATGATTAAACGTAAAAACAAAAAAATACAAATGGAATAAACTAAGCTCTCGTTACACCAATATCAAAGTTGAAATTGTTGTATTAAATTATGTAACTATGCGTTTAGTGTTATGTGAACACATTGATTCAATATGGCACATCATAACTGTACAATCCTGTCTCATAACAACCCTATTATAACACCCTGAGTTATGAATCATGTGAGGAACTTGCCGCTTTTGAGAAACAACTTATTCATCTCTCACAGCCCAAGGGTGGTTCTGGCATTCAATCTGCATACTCAGTTTTCATCATTTTAATTTTATGAGGCCTGTGGTTTTAAGCATTGCACTGAAATTATTTAAATAAGCACTAAATTAATTTTATAATGTAATTATTCTAGCAGTGATCATTGATCTAAGAATGAAAATAAATGGTCAAAGGTTGAGTTTTAAATAAATCTCATCAACACTTTTCTAAAGAATTTATGATGAAATTCACAAAAAATTTCATATTAATAATATTGTTAACGAGGTAATTTTAAATGTGTAAATGATAACACGTATGTAGACATTTCCAATGTCAATGTAATTGTACAAGAACTATTATGTATTGAATACCAGCTGTTCACCCGTGACTTGCAAACGGGATTAACATACAAATAGTAATGTTTTAGTTTATTTCAATTGTTAATTTATAGTTTATTTTAAATGTTAAAATAAAGTATCAATTAGCATATTTCAAAAGTGTTAATTTGATTATATTTGATCTAACAGCTGATTGTGTCAAATAAACAAAGTATGTCCAATACACTATCATTGAAACTTTAAAGCCCACTGAGCTGAAGCCTATGAGTTGGAAGTGAATGAAAGTATGCAAGAAACATTCCTGGAAGTGAACTATACAACTTCCTAAAGTTTCATGGCCACCTGATTAGGCATAAAGGAAAAACATACATGTAACAGTTTATATTTAGAGGGTGTTCAGCTTCGACTGTCGCATATTTTAGAGGATTGTTTGTCAGGTCAATTATAAGCAAATAATGCCTTAAAACGTGTTATATCACGATTACATGTCTGTCTGTTTGTCTGTATATGTTTTTTACCTGAAGCTAGGTGTGATCCTTGTCGCTGCGCACGGTGCTGAACCTACACGGTAGAGAAATGTCATACTTCTCATAAATCAAGTACGGTAGATAAACCTATAATGACACTTTTGCGGTGTTTAAACTAGAGGTGGTATTGTACGGTATAAACCTACCAGGTTCCATACATCATTGATATCATGTTATACACTTCGTTGCGTGACCGATGTACGTTTTCCGGAAATATATGACGTTGATTACATTTACTTTATCAACGTCATAAAGTAAAGTAGTGGTGACTTTATTATCGTGGTACACGTCTTAAACACCTGGTACGGTGATAAACCTGCCTGATGACCCCACGGTAGAGGTTATACGTATTACGTGTTTCATAGATACGTTATAGATCTGAGAAACATTTTTAATTACGTTGAGACGGACAACGGACGGATAGCCACCCCCACGCCAAACGTGCGAACTCAGAAAATTATGATTAAGGATCTGCGCACTATCCCTCAAACGCTCCACCACTATGAGTTGACGTAAATGAGATAACTCATTTGTTATTTCTATTTAATAAATTTTTACAAGTTGTATTTTATTTTCATTTGTACGTTGGAGGTGATGATTCAGCACAATTAAATAGTATTATCATTTCGTGCTTTTGATCCAACTCCTAAATACTTTGTATAACCATGGGAGCTACTCAGCCAGTGCAGGTTATCCGTGGTCACAAATAAATTAATTCTTTGGGGTTGACGCTTACACTCTTTAAGGTAAACACTGTCAAAAATAAATAATATAAAGATCCTATGAATAACGAGTTACAATACTACCACCACTAGGCCTACTACCGTCGGCATTGTTTAGTGCTGTACCTCATCTAATTGGGGCTAATAGTTTTGGTGATAGTAAAGGATAGGTTTTATTTTCAGTCCCATCAACACCACTATCGTTGCCGTCAACGTGTTCTCTAGTGGAAGAGTATCCATGTTGGGCGGTGGCCATGGTTAGTGGTGGATGTTTTCTAAGGATAACTGAGAGTCAGACATAAGTGTGTCGACAAGCAGACGTAAGTGTGTCGACAATCAGACGTAACTGTGTCGATAATCAGAATTAAGTGTGTCGACAATCAGACGTAAGTGTGCCGACAATCAGACGTAAGTGGGTAGACAATCAGACGTAAGTGTGTCGTCAATCAGGCGTAATTGTGTCGACAATCAGACGTAAGTGTGTCGATAATCAGACGTAAGTGTGTCGACAATCAGACGTAAGTGTGTCGACAATCAGATGTAAGTGTGTCGACAATCAGACGTAAGTGTGTCGACAATCGGACGAATACTACGTTGATCTTATTAAACACTATAATGAGTCATCTTTAAAAAAATTATGCATGCTTACCTTTAAAGGAATACATAATATCATCGGCTAAAATTTCCTAATAACATATCCGTTTCAAATTATGTAGAACTAATTACAAGAATAAAATAAGGAGAGAATAATATCATACGAACTATATAAAGTTTTACAAAACATTTTTTGGTAATTGTTAAATTATTTAATTTAAAAGCTGCTATTATTATGGAGTCAACAAAATTATGCTGCAAACTCACTTCTTAGTATAATTAAAAGCACTTCATGTAATTGTATCTGTAGCAAAATAATTTTGTCTCATTATAACACAATAGTTAACTTTGTATTTCAAAGAAATAAGTACAAATTTCTTAAAGTAATACGTCAATTTGATGACAGCTTAATACTTATCAAACGCGACAAAATACTTTATTTCCTGATTGGAATTGTAACGAACATTTGTACTGGGAAAACTTTACTATAGAACTATTAAAACTAACAGTGTGTCCCAGATTTAAAGTAGACCTATAACCTTAGTGTTTATACTATTAAAAAAAATAAATAAATAAACTTTTAGGTAATCCTATTATACGAGTTTGTACTGCATTTCTAAGCGATTTTAATAACATTTGAGAATTATTTTCATTTACTTTGGATGGTAAAAAATCGTTCATTACTTAGCCTTTCACCAGAATATTGCATGAATCCCTCTGGATTGAAGATGGTAAACGTGGTTCAAAATATTGACGATTATAATCTTGTTAATAAATACAAATGTATGCCTACTTTTAAAGAACTTTTAAATTTTTTATAAAATGTTAGATAGTTCGCATAGTATTCTTCCATTTCATTTTAAATTTTAATTAAATCACAATATATATTTTTATATGCAGTGTTTGTAATTATTTAAAAATACATTTGGATTTCATGATGATCACTTGTTTAATAGATAATGTCAATAATATTTGCACAATTAGGTAATTATATAGTTATTTGTGTATTTTGTTTTCTTCTTTTTTTCAAATACTATGTTTTGAAACCCTGTTTGAAAATAAGAATTATTATTCACAAGAAATAAATTCAAAGTTAGCTTTGAATAAATGTTAAAAACACACACTAAAGGTACACAGAGCTGTTCAACATAAACTTTCTCAAAACAATTAATTGGTTTATTTTGGGGTTCAACTTATATACATGTTTATGTAAGTGGCTAATTTTGACTCAACCACCTCTCAATCTCTAACCTTCACACATTTCTGTTTGACTTGTTGCTCTATGTGGAATCCTACCCACATAACATTGAGATATTTAACTATACAGAAAAAGGTGGTGAGAATTAATACAAAATTGGGATTTAGAGATTCTTGCAGAACAATTTTTAAAATGTTAAACATGCTAACACTTCCGTCCCTTTGTTTGAAACAGTTCGATACTGACAAAACACATATAAATTAACAAGAGGAAGGAACGTGAGATGACTGCTTTATAAAATATAACAATTTAACAACTCCTGTGTAAATTAGGCTATTACACACACACACACACACACACACACACACACACACACACACACACACACACACACACACACACACACACACACACACACACACACACACACACACACACACACACACACACACACACACACACACACACACACACACACACACACACACACACACACACACACACACACACACACACACACACACACACACACACACACACACACACACACACACACACACACACACACACACACACACACACACACACACACACACACACACACACACACACACACACACACACACACACACACACACACACACACACACACACACACACACACACACACACACACGCACGCACGCACGCACGCACGCACGCACGCACGCACGCACGCACGCACGCACGCACGCACGCACGCACGCACGCACGCACGCACGCACGCACGCACGCACGCACGCACGCACGCACGCACGCACGCACGCACGCACGCACGCACGCACGCACGCACGCACGCACGCACGCACGCACGCACGCACGCACGCACGCACGCACGCACGCACGCACGCACGCACGCACGCACGCACGCACGCACGCACGCACGCACGCACGCACGCACGCACGCACGCACGCACGCACGCACGCACGCACGCACGCACGCACGCACGCACACACACACACACACACACGCACGCGCACACACACACACACACACACACACACACACACACACACACACACACACACACACACACACACACACACACACACACACACACACACAACACACACACACACACACACACACACACACACACACACACACACACACACACACACACACACACACACACACATATCTTTTAATTCTTTGATTTGTTAAACTTTTACTTCATTTTGATGCATGCTATACAACAATGTATTGTGTTTATGGCAATAAAGAATATTATTATTATTGGTTTGATTACTTATATCTGTCCCCTGTGCAAAACCGACTCTTTGGAAACCACCTCATATAGACACCTAACCATGTATCCGATGCAATGGAAACTATTAACAGGATGCTGTTCAGGTGTTAATATGACCGATAACAGAGGCTATTACAAAGCCCATCACCTACAATCCACACAGCACTTAGTCCCAAAGTACCTAGAATACAGTACATACTACGTTTCGATTTGATTGGCTACTCAGATTATAAAATTGCTGCGCCATCAGCAAAAGTAGATATGGTAGTAGTGGCGTCGTTTACTGGGATGTCCACCGTGTTAATGATGCAAAGTAATGGTCCAAGGAGGCTACCTTGAGGTCGCCAGTACATATAGATAACAGTTCTGAATTTAAATTTTGAAGCTTGATTTGAAACTGCCTATTTGAAAGAAAGGATTTTATTATGCCGTACCTATTTTAATATTTAAATACAATTCACTCTCCTTCCCTTGGTGTGCCATGATTGCCATTGAGTTAAACATTTTCTAAATATTTCCAACTACCTCAAGATTATAACAACTTTGAAATAGAGATAAAACGAAAATAAATAGTTGGATTTTAGTGTCATTGTCTTATAACTGTCAGGAATAAATAAACAAGAAATATCTGTATTGTGTTACATAAATATGTTGCCAGTAAATTTTTCACAACTATATAACATTATCAATTTTCATTTCTTCGTGGATTATGAAATAAAGTTTTCGTCATCCTTACGCAATACTGGCAAGATAGACGTAACAGTGATTATAGTTATTCTTTGGATTTTAAAAATAGCCACTTACCAACATTTATGATTTTATTTTAACGTTTTTGTTAATATTTTGATGTCATTAAAAAGCACTCTTTTATAAGTAGTAAAATCCACCCCGATTGAATTTCCATAATGTTCTATGAATTGTTAAACAAAGTACATATCAAGTATAAATTCTCTGAACATTATTTAACCCTTTTAACGCCAGCCTAATTTTGCATGGTGTTGCTAAAAACGCCAAGCCAATATTCAGTAGATATGCGAAAAACGCCAAGCCAATTTTGACTAAAATGCAGAGTCTTGCTGAAAAATTCATAGTAAATTTATTAATTGTCATAAATTAATGAAATTAGTCTTGTTTTGTTGGTATTGAGTTGTACTATAACATAAAAATAAAAGTTTTAATTGTTGGTCATTTTTTAGTTTTGTTAACAAACAAAATATACATTTATTTTTTAATTTTTATAAATTTTTGTAGTTTGTAGTATCATAACATACCATAAATATCAAAACACAATTTTTCATTTGAAGTTCATAAAAAGTATTAAATTGCACTAAAATCTTATACAACAGTCTAATATTACTAAACTAATAAACATTTGAAGAATTTACCTTGATATATACAGATGTTATGTTGCATTTTCCAGATATTTACATTTTGAGAAAATCACATGTTACCATGGTAACACAATATTTCATTTGAAGTTCATAAAAAGTATTAAATTGCACTAAAAACTTATACAACAGTCTAATATTACTTTAAACCAATAAAATAAGCCCACTTTTTTTATATTTACAGGGTCTACATACAATTTGTAAACAAACCACAAACACACTGAATGGATGAACTGAGTCAACAAACAAAAACAACTTTGGTTCCATAGAGTATAATGCATAGAAATAAATCCAAAGAGGTTAAAACATATTTCTTTATGTTTCTTATATACTATAGAAAGAGTGTGCCAAATTTCATTGACTTTGATTAATATTAAAGACATAAAAAAAAACAAAACTGAACGATCGATATAGCGATCGTCGGCGGTTTTAGCGCGACTATGAACGATCGTTATATCGATCGTCGGCGATTTTCGCACAAGTGCCGACGATCGATATAGCGATCGTCGGCGTTAAAAGGGTTAAAATAATAAACTTAAAACATATGTCAGATTATTCAAAATAATAATTATTAGACATGTGTTTTATTCACAATCATAACAAGAGTTTGATTTGCATTAGTTTATTGGTTATATGTAAAAAGTCAATATTACATATTTTAATCACATAACATCACGTTACAATTTATGAACATTCTAGAATTATTTATTTTTATATTATTTACGTATTTACTATCTAGCTATTTTACACATGGGTGGCTTTTTGAGGAATACCGTAAACCACGGACTCTGGATGGTTCTTTGAGGTGCTACCAGTGCAATACTAGTGAAGAAAAACAGGGACCAGCCCGTCTACTCCTTTGCGGTCTAAGGAACTGGAAACATGCAAACTATTCCGAAAAACGGATGATGATGATGCAATGTCCACGTCATCAGTCAGCATTCTGTCACTTAGTGCTAAAACAGGGCACTGAACACGCTGTAAGGGGCTGCAGTGGTCCTAATTATACTACAGGTCAGGCAGCTCATATTGGATGCTTCAGCATGATAGATCCTAAAGGCGCTTTTAACAACCGCGTCTGCCTCTGTGATACCAACCTGTGCAACAGATCCAGCGGACTTCTCTTCAATATATATTACATGATCCCTCTGGCATTGTGGTTGAAATACTTGATCTATTAAGTTTTTTGATGGAAATGTTTACGATACATGGCGTTTATGTAAATATATGCTTATACTTATGTTGAATAATAATGATTTATGAAATAGTTTGAGCTATTAGGTTAAATTAGTGGTCCCACAATCCGTCATATTTACCTTTACAATAGAAAATTGTGCCCTATCATACGAATATTTTGTATACTATATTATACAATTTCACAGACATAACATAACTGATTCATTAATGAAAATTGTGAGGGACTTTCTGGTATTATAGTCAAACTTCTCTATTGATTATAATTATGGTTATAGTTGATTAAGTTCTCAAAGTGCCAATTCCAGAAAAATGCACTTTTTTCACCATGAAAAAGATGACGCTTTTTAAAATACGAGAAAAGGACCATGCTTTCAATTTAGGGCTTACATCTACAAAATAGAGTTTTGAAATCATGAAAATTGTACAGTCAGGAACTCAATTTTATACGAGTGTGGATTCGTAATGGTTTTCACTATCTAAACTGTTCATATCAGAAAACAGGAAAAAATGTTTAAGAAAAAAATCTGGCTTCTCTGGAAATCGAAGAATTCACAGCTCTGCCTATAAATTAAAAATGGTTGTTTAGATTTCAAATCTGACGTAAGTTTCATCTTCAAAAATTAAAAAATCTACAACTCTAACGGTATAACCATTTTCTTAGCAAATATAATTTTTTTTTGAAAAGGTTAGGTAGAATATTTTTATTTAAAGCTACCTTGTACTTATTTTTCTGAAATGAACAGATTGTCAAATCTAATTTAAAATAAATCAATAAACACTAATTCATTTAGTTTTAAATTCTGTGGATGAGGCCAAGGTTGTTTAATCACTGATTTTAGGAATTAAAGAAGCTGAATACTGAGGTGGGTACTTGTGCAGGACTTTTTCATCCAAGACAGTTGGTCACATTCACCTCGCCATAACTTAACAGTTAAATCGGTTTTTAAACAATATATACTTTAACACAATTTAACTGTTTGGTTGAATGTTTATTCATACCACAAATGTATTTATTTAATACCTCTGTGTATTGGTGTGATGTTTATACAGGGTGAATGGTACGTGGTGTTTAAAAATTTAAGGGCTTAAACTACATGCTTGGTGCTACTTAAAAACGCAAATTTCAGTTATATATGCCAAATGGTTATTGTGGTATGTTCAAATTAAGATTTTTTTTAAATCGTGGACCTAACCATAAAAATGCTTTATTACTTACTCAAAAGATCATATTTTTTAAACTGTGACACCATTTTTGAAATCTAAATTAAATTTTCTACAAGAATAATGAGCTAGTAAGATGCGTAAATTAAAGTTAGTATTTAAAATTATGCGTTAAAGTAAAAAAATAATGTTTTTGTAAAATTTTAAACAATGTTTTACGCGTAGTTAATAAATTATGGTAACTGACATAATGTATCAAACCATACAGAAAACTGCGTAATTTAATACCTTTTTTAATTGATTAATTCTTTTCAATGGTATAATTATGATTTTAATTATTTTGTTTCGTCATCGAAAACGTTAGGTTAAACTGAATTAAAACACAGTTTGCAGAAAACTTGAAGCTTTGACTAAATATTACAAGAAAAATTATAATACTTTGATTTGACATAACATACAAATTACATTCGTAAAAATAATTGAAAAAAATGTCAACTTAAAAGAATAAGATTTACAAATGTTGTTCTAACTGCCTTCCTCCATTTCTGATGCAGGCCCGTGCTCTCTTGCGCATTTGTTGAACTGTCACTTTTGTAGAGACTTCTTGGCGCACTACTTCAGCAGCCGCAGTTATTCTCTCCCTCAGTTCTTGTTCTGTGTTGATAGGTGCAGAATAAAATGTTGTGTTTCATCCATCCCCATACACAGAAATCCTTGGGACTAAGGTCCGGTGATCTAGCTGGCCACGGTACGGTCCCACCTCGTCCAATCCATGTAGGATAATTGAGCGTCAACCAGTGACGCATTCCTGCGGTGAAATGCGGTGTAGCTCCATCTTGTTGGAAAATGAGACTGTCTCTTTTTTCTTGGTTGAGATAGTCTAGCAGCAAAGGGAGACTGTGCTATAAAAAGTCCAAAAAGCGTTCCCCGTTAAGATTTCCCTCGAAAAAATATGGGCCAATAAGCGTTTCACCTACTACCCCAACCCATACCATAATGTGAAATCTCATTTGAAACGATCGTTCTTTGGTTGCTCTTGGGTTATCTTTCGCCCACATGTGCATATTATATGTATTAAAGATTCCTTGTCTTGTAAATATGGCCTCATCTATCCAAAGGATCTTTTTGAAGAAATGATACTGCTCAATATCACTATTGAGCAACCATCTACAGAACTGAACACGAGGAGCGAAGTCTTGAGCTTCAAGTGCTTGTACAGGCGTGAAGTGGTATGGATGAAACTTGTTTCTATGAAGAATATCCAACACTTTTCACTGTGAAACATTTAGTTGAGCCACAATTGCCCTACTACTACTCTCTGGGTTTTCTTGAAAGGTATTTAGAATCAATTCTTCAGCACCTACATCATAATTAACTGGACCTACCTCAGAAGACTTTCTTTGAACTTTTCCACTTTCCACTAACCTCTGGTGAAGTCTAGTGAACACCTGTGGGCTGGGGGCTTTTCGATCTGGGTACCTTAAACTGTACTCTCTTTGCGCAGCAAGTGCATTGCCATTGCAAAATCCATAAACAAAATGCATTTCTGCATGTTCTCTTGTAGTGAACTCCATGATGCTACAGAACTGAATAGCTTATACACAGACCCAGTCTAAAGAGTAAACAGATAATGGATTCCAGTTTTCCTCGTGATAAGGTTGTTTTAAAAGAAACTAACTTTTGTTAAACTAAGCAGGTAGTGGAATATCCCAGTCATTAAGGACAACAGACAAAACTATTGATAAGGTTGGGGTGTATGCCGGGTCTAAGAATTGTGGTTAAAACCCCAATTGTCCCTGATTTACATGTGTTTTTAATCACATAACGTTATTTGAATGTCCAGTCCTAGTTGCTGGCTAGTAAGATAGTCTTAAAGTTTTTTAACCACTCTGTGTTTCTTTCTATTCAAATAATAATAAAAAATGGAACATTGTACGATAATACAAACAAAACAATATCACTGGAAAGAACATTAAATTAGGCAGTTTTCTGTATAGTTTGACACATTATATCCGTTACCATAATTTAGTAACTACGCGTAAAACATTGTTTAAAATTTTACAAAAACATGATTTGTTTGCTTTAATGCATAACGTTAAATACCAACCTTAAATTACGCATCTTACTAGCTCATTATTCTTGTAGAAAATTTAATTTAGATTTCAAAAATGGTGTCACAGTTTAAAAAATATGATCTTTTGAGTAAGTAATAAAGCATTTTTATGGTTAGGTCCACGATTTAAAAAGAAATCTTAATTTGAACATACCACACTAACCATTTGGCATATAAAACTGAAATTTGCGTTTTTAAGTAGCCCCAAGCATGTAGTTTAAGCCCTTAAATTTTTAAACACCACGTACCATTCACCCTGTATTTAACCTTGTATTGAACATATTTTATATTTCTATAATTTTGGTTGCTAGGAAACTATTGTTGTTTAGAGAAGCGAGCAATATAGTATGGTCCTTGTTTTATAGTTAGAGTACGCGACATATCATTGTGAGTCTGCGGTGTTGTCAGTTCTATATAGGACACGTCAATATAGGGTACTATTGGACTCAAAGAATGGCCGATCAACTATAACTAAAAACAATAGCATCCATCACTCAATTATTGGTATCGGCCAATGCCAGTCAAATGTGACTAACATTGTAGAATGTAAACTTTATTCCAGGTTGAATTCACTCCAAGCTACCATAAAATGTTTGGTTTTGCCTAGCATCACACACAAATTATGATCACTCTTAGTTGATATAAAAGGCTGGAAAATGCTACATCACTTTGGCTGATCCATCATTTTTTAACCAGGTAAAATTGACATACTAGTTGACGCAGAGCTATTTTTCAAAATAGTTTCTGTAGGGCAATTCAAACCTCACAAATCAGGCCTTATACTACAAAAACCGTTGGATAGCTTCAAGAACAGCATTGGCAACACAAAATCAAGCCAATTACTCGTTGTTATCAACCGATAGCATACTAAAAACCCAGCTATAGAGATTCTGGGAACTTGAAGATTGCTCATCTCCAGGAAAAAACATCAAGACACAGGATGATCCTTGTGAGCAGCACTATGTCGAACACACCACCCAGGACCTAGACACTGGGAGGTACTATATGCACCTGCCTCTCAAACCCAACATTATGGACATCGGTGAGTTATTAAAAGTTGCAGAGGGCCGCTTTCCCCAATTAGAAAGAAAACTGCATCATGATGCTGAACTTCAAAAACCATATTCAGCATTTATGAAGGAGTACAAGGAGCTGGGACATATGGAGGAAGTTAAACCAACAGAAGCCACAATACGGTCGTCTTATTTTATCCCTCACCTAGGCATAGGCCTACTCCGAGAAGTTAGATGTACAAAGCTAAGGATAGTCTTTGATGCATCGACAAAAACGTCCTCAGGTCTTTGAACGACACACTGATGGTAGGGCCTACTATTCAGAATGATTTATTTTCCACCATTAGTAAATTTATAATTCATTGATATTTGCTAACGGCTAATATAGAATAGATATACAAACACATTGAAATACATCATCAAGATCATGATCTTCATTGCATTCTGTGGAGGAGCAACATCAACGATCCTATAAAGATTTACAGACTCAAGACTGTAACCTATGGCACACCATCCGCATCGTTTCTTGCTATTTGATCCCGACATCAATTAGCAGAAGATGAAAGGAAGTCACACCCTTTGGCCCTTTGGTCTGAAATAATCAAGAATGATTTCTACGTAGATGACCTTTTGACTGGAGCTGACAGTTTAAGTGATGCAAAAGCTATGCAGGTACAGCTCACAAATCTGCTCAAAGCAGGCTACTTCAATCTGAGAAAGTGGAACACCAATTATCCAGAAATTCTTAATACAATACCTCCTGAATACAGAGCAAGCTCATTAGATAATCTTAGAAACAAAAAAAATCAGTCAAGGTCCTAAGGTATGTTATGGTGCGCAGGAACGGACACATTTCAGTACACCATAACAAACACAACAAAATCAGTTAAAATAACAAAACGAACAGTCTTGCTGAGATAGCAAGCCTATTTGATCCCTTGGAACGTCTAGGGCCAGTGACACTTAAATCCTAAATTTTCTTGCAGACACTTTGGCAATTAAAACTTTTGTGGGATGAGTCTCTGTTAGCCAAACATCACAGTTGGTGGCAGGACTACAGACATCAATTAGCAGCACTGAAAGACTTGAACATATCAGTACTAATCAAGATAATTGATTCAATCAAATAAGAACTTTTATGTTTCTTCGATGCTTATCAGAAAGCGTATGGAGCCTGCATCTACATACGTAGCACAACAAAAGATGAAGAAGTAATTGTGAACTTGCTTTGCTCCAAGTCTAGGGTAGTACGGCTGACATCAACAACCATACCACGCTTAGAATTATGTGGTGCTATTCTATTAGCCAACTTATTAAAAAAATTCCAATCATTAGGGATTCCTTTCGACTCATGCACATTGTGGTCAGATTCAACCACTGTTTTAGCTTGGATCAAGTCTAATTCAGCAAATTTAAAGATTTGTGTGGGAAACAGGGTAAACCATATAAAGAAACTCACCGAAGGAAAATGTGAGTGGAAGCATGTGCAAACAGAGCACAATCCAGGAGATCTGATTTCAAGAGGGTCAAGTCCTTCTCAGCTACTTGATAGCAATAGTAGGGCCTATTTGGTGGCACGGTCCTGGTTGACTAAGTAATACACAAGAAATGTGGCCTTCCTCAGAACCAAATGAAGTCATTGAACTAACTGAGACAGGACCTCAAAAATGCAATAGTCTAGTCAAAGATCCAATCATCAACAACAGCCGATATTCATCTTTAGTATGAGCTCAACGAGTAACGGCCTGGTGTCTTAGATTCATAAATAGATCGAACATTCGGAAAGAAACTAATTCATACACAAATCCACTTCAATCACAAGTACTCCAACATTATGAAAGTTCTCTGGAAAATAGATCGACAACTTCATTTTCCACAAGACTACTCTAGACTTCAATAAAACAATACATCAAACAAAATAGCAAAATACTTCCATTACAACCTTTCATGGACGACTCAGGACTGCTGAGAGTTGGTGGAAGACTCAAGAATGCACCGATTTCAACAGACCAGAAACATCCCATCCTCCTTGCATCAAATTCTCACTTAACTAATATCATTATCAAACAAAAACATACTAGGAACCGTCATGCAGCTCCACAACTTCTTTTAGCATCAGAGTTAGAGAAACAACAAGAAAAATAGTTCACAACTGCACAACTTGTTTTAGAGCAAACCCGGAAGATCCATCAACCTCAGTTCGGAAATCTACCCACAGAGAGATTGCAAGTGTGCAGGCCATTCAAAAATACTGGAACAGATATTTTTGGCCCAATGTTTGTTAAATCTTCAAATAGAAAAAAACTACTCACATGTAAGGATACATCGTGGTGTTTGTGTGCCTGCCAACAAAGGTTTTATGGCACACAAACACTGAGGGAACCCTGTGTCGGTATTAAGAGGACTTCAATCTCCTCGACACTTTTTCCAAACAGCTTTACAGCACTGCTTCCATTACTATATGGAACATGTAAGCATTTGGTATAGCAGATGAATGGTCATACCACAATATTTTTAATAATGAACAAACCTATATTATTTTTTGTTCTAGTCATGTACACATTTGAACAAGGTTACAGTAACAATCAAGGTAATACACATAGTTATATATAGTCGTTAATGTGGCAGTTCATTAATGAATGTAAAGAAATTATATTAATTGAGACAGTGCTGTTTTACTATTATAACTTTAAATTACGTTACTTTATGATTTCAGGAATATATAACCTGCCATAAATTTTTAGCATTTACAAATTTTAAAGATTATTTAATGAAATACCTACAGAACGTTCCATAAGCCCTATCACTTTTAGGTTTTATATTGTACAAATGGAGGTTTAATGCATGTATGTGGTTAATTTTCGCTATCTTGTGTCTCTTTACTGCACAATATGTAACATTATGGTAATGGTGTATCCGTTGGAAGAATAAATAAATAAATAATATTCCCAACGCAACACTTTCAAAATAGTGCGGTGGAAAGGGCGAAGCTACATTTTCTCTAATAAACTTTTTGATACTTTTGAAAAACTCTTTACCTTTCATTACATGAAATGGCAAAAAAAATCACTTTGAATGCTGTAACAAAATTCCATGTTGTTCGAATTTCTTTAGCAACAATACTATTCGAACAATTTACAATGATGAAAAACTATAAAGTTGGTTCAATAGCTTTTATTGTTAATTATTTTATTATTTTTTACTAATGTTGTTTATAATTTCAGTAATTTAATATGCAACATTAATGCTATACTGGTTAATTTTAAGAGACATTCTTATTAGAATACTGAATTAAAATTTAGACGTAAACTTTAATTAGTAAACTTTAATAATGTATAGGAAAATATAAAATGAAAATAAGTCCACTCTGCTATTCAACATCTTGACAAATCAAAGTTCATAAAGTTATGAAACCATTTTTAAGTATAAGAGAAATATCATTGTACTAATCTTATTTTCTTTTAAGTTTTAAACATCTTTTTTATGTCTCTCCCAGAATTTTTTTTACATTAGTCATCTCTTGTCAAGGTACTTAGCCACATATGTTTGTATTTTGTCCCTTACTTATATTTCTTTCTGAAATATAGTTCATCAGCTGTTTATATAAAAAAATGAACAAAAAACAGTGAGCCTAAAGGTACGCATGACCTTGAAGAGAGCTTAATAGAAGCGAAAAAGGGTGGGGGCACTTTTCTAAAAACGTTATACTGATCAGGTGATTGAAAACTATAAAATATTAGGAACTGGTGTAATAGAAATAAACCAGTAACTGTATAGTAAATGTATAATATATAATAATAAATAATATAATAAAAAATAAAAATGTAAACTGCATCAAAATAGTCCGATGACATTTTTGGCGGTGTTGCCATATCGTTTCTGAGAACCATCAAACCACAATGTATCATCTATGACAAGTATGTGTATGTTCAATACTGTCAATTTAATTGGCGTTTTGTTTACAGAACAACTATATGATAATATTTAAAGACCTCTAGAACGTAGTGGTAAAATTAACTATGGTATTTGTTAATCCTGTGATTGTTTATATCATTATAATAATATAAATATTTTATATTCTGTAGAAAGTACTATGAAATAATGTTCATCAAATGAAATAGCTGTTTTTATCCGTAATTATGTCACTTAATATAAATAACCAAAAACGTGCATTATGACACAAACACGGTAACTATTTAGGTATCACGACGAGACTGTACATTATACTGTGACGTCACATGGGAGAAATCAGCTGGTTTGGTTATTCTATTAAACAATTGTTGATAACTAAATCCACCAATTACATAGAAGCATTCAACTGAATAGTTAAGCAAGTTATTTACCACTTATCAGCTGGAATTATAATTATGGGAATTAGAACAGTATTTTTGTGTTTATTTTTGAAATTTCGCTAATGTGACGTCATTGGAGATGTGCGTGATACCTACTGTCTTATTTTATATGTACCGTGGTTTATAATAACAAATGATAGTGTTTGTTTACTGCAGTAGATGTTTAGACAAATCATTTATATTTTCAACGACTTTATATTTAATAACATTGCTGGACGAGAAGTGAGGAGGGGACTTTACATGCCACAGATATCATCGGACTATTTTAGTGCGGTTTACACTAATGATTTTGTATTAATTTTACTTGTAAATATAACTTGTATTTTTTAATTCATTGCAACTAATTACTACTGCAACTAATTTAATTCTGAATCATCTGATTAGCAAGCTATTTCTGTTAATAAGACCAAGGAGACATTTATAATAAAAATTATTGACTGTTAATTATTTAATAATCTCAATTAAATAAACAAATAACATATGGTTTTCGCATTTTTGAAATTATTTTGAAAATTTTACCTCATTGTAACATCTGTATGAGTATAGCAAACTATTTTTAAATACTAAACGATTTTTAATCTTTGTTTACGAATATCAAAAAAAATGTATTAGTCTTTGGTCACAAAAATTAAATATTTTTTGTTGTATATACTTGGTGGAATATATTAGGTTTTAGAAAAGAACACATTTTTAAAATTATTCCACAAATTTAAATTAAAAAAAGCGCTTTCGGCGATTAAGGCATAATCTGTGCAAAATCAAACTGATGATGCCTTAACCGGCGAAAGCACTTTTTTACTTTAAATTTGTGGAATAATTATAAAAATGTGTTCTTTTCTGAAAATGAAACATTTCTACGTCGTGAGAATGGTTAGTCCAGTCGAGTCCAAGAGCTAAGTTAGGCTGGCCATCTGTTGTAAATTTTTAGTTTTCAACAGATTCAGTGTTTCATTTATAATTATTTTACATTTTTATTCGAATAAGCATACCAGTGAAAGCATTCAGTACTACAACAAAACAATCTCCAATGAGAGAAAACAGCAAAATACGACAATAATATATAAAAAATAATAAATATATATATATATATAATAATAATATATAAAAATATAACAATATACGACCTCTTGATTGCATATATATATATATATATATATATATATATAT
>JAQJVL010008925.1:0-17869 GCA_035578905.1 Stictocephala bisonia
ATTAAGTATTTTTGCACCGTTCAGCACTCGGCGTTGGCTTGGCAGTTGGGGAAAGGGCTTGGCTATTCAATGCATCTAACATGGTTTACTACCCTTTCTAAATCCAACAGACGACCTATTAAAGTTCTCTTCAAAGTATGGAAAACTTTTTCATGCCCTAACACTTCAATGAGCTTCGTAGCTAAAGGAATTATACAAACAGGAATAATTCCTGTTTGTACAATTTGTGGCTTTCAGGTTGATTTATTGGACATTTTTGAGAATATGGCAAACATGAGAGATCTACATGTAATCAGGAAGCTGATTGGCAAAAAGAGCTGTCTGACAGCTCAATTCAAAATTTCAGAAAAAGAAGCAACTTACTTTTTAGGTTTTGAAATCAAGCAAAAGGAAGACGGTTCCATAACAGTTAGCCAAGAAGCGTACACAAAGAAACTACTCAAGAAATTTGGAATGGATGAATGCAAGCCAGCACCAACTCCTATCATAAAAGACGACAAATCAGAAAATGAGAAGTGTTCTGACACAGAAGACCAGAGGACATTTCCTTACAGAGAATGTGTTGGAGGTTTAATGTACCTTATGACAGGAACTCGACCAGACATCGCATATGCAGTAGGGAAAGCATCACGTTCACTGGAGAATCCTACGAATGAAGACTGGATAAAAGTCAAAAGAATCCTAAGATACTTAAAAGGTACTGTAAATTATGCTTTAGAGTACAAGTTCAAACATGAATCAGGAGTACTTGAATGTTACAGTGATGCAGATCACGCAGGAGACAACTCAACAGGCCATTCAACTTCAGGGGCTGTTATTATGTACAGTGGTGGTGCTATCAGCTGGTTCAGCATCAAACAAACTTCAGTCGCAATCTCAAGTACGGAAGCAGAGATTGTAGCAGCTAGCGAAGCATGTAGAGAAATTGTATGGTTAACAAGACTGCTGAATGAAATTACTACACTCAAGAAAAAGCCCATCTTGAATATAGACAACATTGCAGCCACACATTTAGCAGAAAATCCGGAAAACCACCGAAGAACGAAGCACATAAAGACAAGGCACTTCTTCATAAGAGAGTTGGTTTCTGAAGGCGAAGTCAGCGTGAAACATATTCCAACGGAGTTTCAGTTAGCGGATTGTTTTACAAAACCTTTACCCAAACCTAGACTTAAAATGCTGTGTGATGCTATTGGCCTAAGGTCTCAAGATAACATTTCAAAATGAGGGAAAGTGTTAAGATATATGAAATATCATATCATTTATTAAATGTTACTCTATCTATACACTTTAACTCAATTTAATTATTATTTTTCAACCAGCTGATTTTTTTTTTTAAAATATATTTTTAGGAGAATTGTTGTAACAAAGAAGTTGTATTTTATTATGAGAATAAACAGTTATGTAAACTTTTGTTAATAACTTTTGTTTAGTGTTTTAAACCTGTCTTTTACTTTAACAACAAGTGCTAGCTACTAGTTTGGGAAGAGGCGTCATACATTCAAATAGCAAACTAGAAATTACCAATCTTCCTCTTTATAATTTTATTAGTTTTTTTTAATTTATGTCAAAATTTTAGGTTTATAGTTTTATTTATAGAAAATGTAACTAGAAAAAACATTGTTACATAAAAGAGTCAGTCTTGTTCTAGCTAAATATGCAGTTTCTGTATATTTTCCAGTAAATAATTTTGTTTGATGTTGTATTATTTTGTTTTTGTTTATTTTCAGGTTTATACATTACAAGCAATATGCCCAAGACATACTCTCATGGGAAAACGAGCTTCAGAGAGGACTGGTTGTCTGACCCAGAATTGAAGCATTGGCTACTGAAAGCTCCCAACGATATCCATGCAGCAAGATGTCGCCATTGCCCTGCTGCAGTAATATCCCTTTCATCAATGGGTCGTCAGGCACTGACAAGTCACATGAAGGGGAAGAAGCATATCAATGCCTCAAAAATGAAGAATTCTCTTCCAATCGGCACTTATTTTAAAGAAGAGGATTCAGGTGTTAAACAAAACCAACAAGTTGTAGACCAGTCATTCAATCCGCCTTCTCATCATGCAGACGTAAGACCATCTACCTCATCAGGTGAGTTATCATCTTCATCAAGTATTCAGCCATTGGGAATGCATGGCATAAAACAGTATCTTCTAAGTGAAAGTATAACTAAAGCTGAAATTATTTGGTGCGTTCAGTCAGTAATGTCACACACATCATTTAGAAGTGCTGCTTTAGGCATAGAAGCCATGAAAACGATGTTTCCAGATAGTCAGATTGCAGAAAAAATAGAAATGCACAGAACTAAATTATCTTACATTATCAATTTTGGTTTGGCACCTTACTTCAATAATCAGTTAATTAAAGAAGTGGAAAAATGCCCTTGTTTTTCATTTCATTTGACGAATCGCTAAACAAAATATCAATAAAACAGCAAATGGACATAGTTGTTAGGTTTTGGGATAGTTGTAAAAATGAGGTGGTAACCAGGTATCTAACTTCCCAATTTTTACACTCTGCGTCAGCTGTTGTCCTCCAAGGAGCCCTAATGTCTGCCTTGAAACCTTTTCAACTTCAGAACTTACTCCAAGTTTCAATGGATGGGCCTAATGTAAACATAAAATTACTAAAAGACTTAAAGGTTTACTTAGGCGAACAAATTACTGACAGGACATTGATTGATTTTGGAACTTGTAGCCTTCACACAGTTCATAATGCTTTTAAAGTAGCTATGTTAGCTACTAAATGGGACTTGGTTAAATTTTTGAGAGCTCTTTATAATTATTTTAAAGAGTCTCCAGCCCGGCGAGGTGAGTACATTAGAAATACAAAATCAAGTCTTTTTCCAAAGAAGTTTTGTGCTGTTAGATGGCTTGACAATTCTGAGGTGGCACAAACAGCAATTGACATCATCCCTAATATTAAAAAGTACATCTCGGCTATTTCAGAAAGCAAAGGAAGGAACTCACTAAAAACCTCTGCTAGTTATACTACAATAGTTGACAGTTTGAAAGATCCACTACTATCTTCCAAACTTGCATTTTTCAAAACTCTGAGTGCTGACACTGAACCCTTCATAAAAACGTTTCAAACTAACTGGCCTTTTGTACCGTTTCTGTATAGTGCACTATCAGATATGACAAAAGATGTCCAAAAGAGATTTGTCAAACCAGAGAAAGTCCGAGTTGGTGTTGACTTAGACGATGAAGAAAACCTACTATCATTCAAACATGTGGATTTGGGTTTTCTAACTCGAGCAGAAATAGCCAAGTCTGTTGTAAAAGATGTTGACATAGCTCTTTTGCGCAGACAAGCAAAGGCTGGCATGAAAGCTTTTGTAAAGAAAATTGAAGAGCGCTCCCCCCTGAAATTTTCTATAACAAAACATTTGACTAGCGTGGATCCAAAAGTAGCTTGTACACCTGAAGGAGAATCCTTGTTTAATAATCTTGTAGAGGATTTTGTCTCCAAAAGCTGGATCAGTGGAACAAAAGCAGACGTTGTTTCACGTGAATATTCAAAAATCACCAAAGAAGAAGATTTTGTAAAAGCATCTGCTTCATTCAAGAACTGTAAAGAAAGACTTGACATTTTCTGGATGGTAGTTATCGGAGATAATGAAAAATTCAATAATTTAAAAGACTTTTTAAAAATAGTATTGACACTATCTCATGGAAATGCTCAAGTGGAGAGGGGATTCTCCATTAACAAAGAATGTTTAGTGGACAATTTAAAGGAAAAATCTCTCATAGGACTACGAACGGTCTATGATGCTGTCATAGCTGAGGGAGGTTTGAAAGAGCTTACTGTAAAAAATCCATGATTAATTCAGTAAGAAATTCATATGCCAAGTACAAGGAAGCTCTTCAGGCAGCTAGGGAGCAAAGTGACAGTAGGAATCAAAAAGAAGATGTTAAAAAACGGAAGAAAAAGGAGCTGGATGAGCTGAAATCCAAGAAAGCAAGATTTATGGACGAAGCTCTTAAAGAAGGCCAAGCATTGGATGCTAAAATAAAAGAACTTAGTAAACAGCTGTAAAAATTTGTAAATAGTACCATAGTGCAGTTTATTTTCATTGATGTTTGTCAAATTTTGTTAGGCCTATATTATTTAAAATTTCATTTCTATTATTTCATGTTAATGCCATCAATTTTTATTAAGTTTATATTAGTTTAAATTTCTTTCATTGTTTTAGCTTTTGTGTACAATTTTATTTCATGCAGGAATTTTAGTTATAATATGTTTATATGGCGAGTGCATGATTATTGAAATCTATTTATTTAAAAAGTGTAGTTTATTTTTAATGAATTTTGTTAGGCTTATATTATTTTATATTTCATTTCTAATATTTCATGTCAATGCCATAAATTTATTAAGTTTATATTATTTTAAATTTCTTTCTTTGTGTTAGCTTTTGTGTTCAATTTTATTTCATGCAGGAATTTTAGCAATAATATGTATATATGGTGAGTGCATAATTATTGAAATCGATTTATTTGAAAAGTTTGCACTACACTTGATTGATTGATTTTTGTTAGGCTTATATTATTTTACATTTCATTTCTAATATTTCATGTCAATGTCATCAATATTATTAAGTTTATATTATTTTAAATTTCTTTCTTTGTGCTAGCTTATGTGTTCAATGTTATTTCATGCATGAATTTTAGTTATAATATGTTTATATGGCGAGTGCATAATTATTAAAATCTATTTATTTAAAAAGTGTAGTTTGCTTTATTGATTTTTGTTGAATTTTGTTAGGCTTATATTATTTTACATTTCATTTCTAATATTTCATGTCAATGCCATCAATTTATTAAGTTTATATTATTTTAAATTTCTTTCTTTGTGTTAGCTTTTGTGTTCAATTTTATTTCATGCAGGAATTTTAGTTATAATATGTATATATGGCGAGTGCGTAATTAATTATTGAAATCTATTTATTTGAAAAGTGTAATTTACTTTATTGATTATTGTTGAATGTTGTTAGGCTCATATTATTTTATTCATTTCTAATATTTCATATCAATGCCATCAATTTATTAAAATTATGTTAGTTTAATATTATCTCTGCATTAGCTTTTGTGTATTGCAAATATTTATTTCATGCAGGAATTTTAATTAAATATATGTCACGTGCTTGATTTTAAAAATTAATTAATTACAAAAAAATTTCAAGTGGGCCTACTTGTCTATTAGAAATTGTTAAATTTGTATAGTAGTAAGTTTTAAGAACTATACAAAACTGTGTACTTAATGTAGAGTTTTCTTGTTATGAATATTATTCTTGTTTTTAACTACATATTTGCATAGATTATTAATATGTTCTTTTTCAAATGATTTTATGTGTCACATTTTTGCTTTCGTATTTCATGTAATTTATATATATATATATATTGCTGTTAATTTACAAATATGTCTGTATTTTCTTATGAATGAGGGCTTTTTTGTAAATAGTTAATGTTTATAGTTATCAGTGCCTGTGAAAAATTCGAATAGTCTTGTTCCACAGTAAAAAAATTTGTTTTCACCTATTTTGACAACTTTTATTTTGTATTTTTGTTAGATTTTTTCAACATACAAGAAACAATTGTTTTTTAAATAAATATGTTTATTTTATACCGTTTATGCGTGTTTTTTAGTTACCGTAAGTGACCTGGAAATTATTATTTAACATCCTGGAAAACCTGGAATTATGCATGAATTTTAAAATCCAGTTTTGCTGGCCACCCTGATTTTACTTTGATTTGGTTTTGGGTGTTCATTTTAACCTATCTACTTTTGTTAAAGTAGATCTCACTTTTCTAAAGTCAATATCACTGTAAATGTATGGGTGGGCGGGTTAGTCAATATCAATGTACGAGTTTGGCTGGCCGGGTGGGTTAATATCAATGTACGAGTTTGGCTGGGCGGGTGGGTCAATATCACTGTAAATGTATGGGTGGGCGGGTGGGCTTTTCTTTGTTTTTAAGTTTATAATTTATTTATATTTATTTTGTTATACATTTGTATTTATGTTATAACTAATTAATTTGGATTCAGTTTTATTTGGTTAGTTATTTATTGCTATTTGTATATGAATTCATGTTGTGATGTTAATCATCCCATTGCTTATGGGCTGATTGAATTCTTTCCACACCGGGCATTTTTTAGTGGGATATAGTAAAATTGCCAAAGGTTCAAAATGAAAGCGTTTAGTTAAAACATAACTTTTTTATTTTGTATGATATTGCTTTACTTTTTGTTTTGCTTTACTTATAATTAAGTGTTCTTTCATGAAACATACATTTTGTGAAGATATTTGAAAAATAACAAGATTTTACTGAAACTTTTTTACTTTGCACACCCTTAATGGAGTTTTAAAAAATTCTGACCATAATTATTAATCATTGAACATTTTCCCTGTTATTATAGAGGAGTCAGAAGTGTCAGCTATCTCAGGATCTGACACAGACGATCTACGTAACGCCTTGCAAGAACGTGGTTACCCTGTAGGACCAATCACTGGAAATACCAAGCGAGTTTATTTGCGTCAGCTCAAGAGACTAAGGCACCGCCAAGATCTTCCACCAGCACCAAACCAACCTGGTAAGAGATTTGACTCTGCACGTTTCATATTCTCACAATAATAATCCCACTAATGCTGATGATCATTTGTCGTTGAAGTGTACATGACTTATGTTTAAGATGTCAACAATTGTTTTATTTAATTTAAAATAAAATTTGTAAAATTTTAAGCTCTAAATATGTGTTTGTTCATCATTGTATCAGTATTTATATGAGTAATATATTTTTAAACTTAGCAATTTTTGTTATTCAGTAGTATAATGAATATTATTATTTTTTGTAGTAGATATCACAAACTAGTAAATCACAATCAGTATAATCTCTTGGATAGTTAGTTATAAAGAAAATAATTTAGCATCTAAAACATGAGCAGTTTTCCTAGTTGACTGGGGGGATAGTTCCAAACCCCATAGGTATCACATTACATTTACATTGTGTAAGTCTTTCACTGGCAACAGAAAATGTATCATAACATAAGCCTTGTTTTTAATTTCAAGTGGCTATTTGATACAATAAAAAAACTAACACCAGTAGTATGGTAAAGTAAATTACTTACACATCATTTCATTTATAACTAATGTAAGACCATTTATAAATAAAGATAAAATTGCATAATTTTATTACATATAGTGAAAAGTAAATATTTTTAGAATTGTGTCTTAACCTTCACCGCTGATTTTTTTTAAGGTCTGATATATGGGGCCTTTTATTGTAAGTGACTTAGGGCTTAGTTTGATTTCTAAATGTGATTTTATCTTATTATTGTGTTTATTACACTATTGTTCTATATGAGACGGTTAACGTACGTGCTATTGCCGGAGGCATAGCTGGTTATGACTCCGGGTTATCCTAGCTGTGTTGTTACTGACCACTCCCAGTGCCAAGTGTTTACACCACAAGAGGAAATTGAAAAAATCTGGATTGTTGGACGACGAATGCTTCGTAGTGTACAAGATGAAAAGCAGACTTGCATCAAACACTCAGCGTAGAACTGTCTCGGCAGTATCTGGTTACAATCCATGAAAGCATTAGAGACTTGTATAGACTGTATGTCAAAATGTATCCTGCAAAATCTTTCTACAAGAGCTATTTCTTGGCAAACAAACTCAACCAACTTCGCTTTTTCAAATTGTTTCAGAAATTTTATTTGGCACCAATTTCTCTTGCTCTAGATGTTTTCCAGTAGGATTTAATGCTGTTTCAGTGAATTAAGCACAGATTTATCACTATAAAAATAAACTTCTTCATTGCGATGTCTGGTACATCAACTCAAATTTGTAGAAGTAAGGTAACTCTCATTTCGGTTAAGGCATATTATTTTCTGTTATTCCTCTATGGCAGGCAATTTTTGTTTCTTTTTACGAGGACTTTTCAGATTGCATTTGAAAATTGTAGATATAAATACTGTAGTCTAGCAAGGCTCTGCTTGGGACCAGAGTTGCTCACGTTAGATTTCGTTGCTGTTTTGTTTTTGGCATTAGGAGAATAAACTCTGTCACAGTGAGACTTAGCTTAAAATTTTGTTTGCTGGAAAATATAATACTGTGTCCACTATTTTCAAGGATATAATCGTGGTCACTTACAATGGAAAAATCTTCTAAAGGAGAAAAATTGCTGTCAGGAACAACTCAATATAGAAGTTAAGATTTTCAAAAGATGGTAAATTATGACACATTTTGCAAACACTAATAAATATGAAAAGAAACTAAAATAGCCAGTGTTTGACAACCTGCGATTTGTCGCACCCAAATTTGTAAGGTAAATAGTCACGTGTATAGGGGTTCTCTAACATGTGTAAATTTATTAAATAAGACACACATTTTCATATAAAACTTTATTAATTACAAATAGTTATAAAATAAGTATCACAAATGTTGCAATTCTTAGCTGTAAAAAATATATATTTTGAAACAGTTTGTTAAATATTTAAAACTGCATTTTAGAGAAACATGAATAGTCGCAACGTTAGGCACAATTGGTCGCGCTTCTAGGGCAACTCTAACGTAGCGGCGGAGCGCCACTTTGTGACCCACCCTCGTAAAATCATTACTAGGCCCATCGAGGGTGGGTGCGAGGGCACCGGACTCAGAGGGACACATAACAAAAAAACACAAATTACAGCCAAAAATTTAATTTATTTAAAAAGAGTTTAGTTTAAATTTGAATTAAACTTAAAGAGTAAATTACAAAAGCAATAAATGAAAAACATTTTAAATAGCCAGTTGATCGTTTTACGGTTTAAAAGAATTATTTTAATGCCTAGCCAACAAAATTAAAGAATTTTCTAAATACAACAATAATAAACAAATTTTCAAGATAAACAATTATTAATAAATAGAACTATAAAAATAATTATATCAATAACAAAAATGCAACTAGAACTCACCTTCATTTCACAGCCTAAAAATATTGACAACACATACCTGGAAACTTACAAATGAACAAATATTAAACATATTATAAATAACACAAAAGATGAACTACATATTAAATAACAGATAACAAATTAATTGACAAGAACAACAGAACAAAATTAAATGGCAGATTTTGTCACGGGCCTCGGGAACAAAAGAAGTTTGGAAGGTTAGGCCAATTTTGAAAGGTTAAAAATTAAACAAAAGATTGAATCTAATAATTACACCATATCCAGCGGGCCAAACTGGGGGTCTCCTAATGAGAAATGGAAGTTAAAAACAAGTCCCCAAGAACCTGGTAACAAGAAAAAGACAATCAAATAACTCGTATCACAATCAATAAAAATTAAATTTAAAAATATAAAAAATAGAATCTAACTGTTCTCTCCAGAAAAACCCACCCTTAAACAGTAAGTCCAACCAGAAAACTGTCCCGCCCAAACACAAAACAAAACCCTATTGCAGCACTACACAGTTTTTTTTTTTTTTACGTTCTTCGTTTATTTGTTTTTATTTTCTTTTTTTATAAATCACAATATATAAAAAACCCAGGAGGGTGAAGAAAAATAATGAAACGTTTTCACCTGCCTGCATAATCACAATAGGTGGCCAGGAGGGCAATGAAAATGAAGAAACGTTTTTACCTGCATGCATAAGTCTTCTGCCTGGAGAATCAGTCAACAGCGCAGCGAGGAAGAGGGGTATAGGTGGCTACTCCCTTGGGGCTGCAAAGAAGGCCTAAAGGACGGCCCAGCCCATAGGTCTTCCACTAAGTCTCCAGGCAACATCAAGGTGGAAGGCAATGCAGGTGACGATTCATCTTCGCTCCCGGACCCTAAAGCCAAAATTCTCTTTAGCCAAACATGAAGTTTGACATGATGGCTAACAACATTCTGGAAGAACAGGAACGACGGCTGGGAAGAAGAAAAAGAAACTCACGGAAAGAACCAAGACAACGACATGCAAAATGAAACACACAGAGTAAGGAGAACTACTCCAGAGGCAACCCAATTCTGTGCTACAGCATAACTTTACCCACACCCCTCCAGAACGCATAATCATCCAATTTAATAAGAAAATATGACTCATACGGTCAATGACAAATAGTGTACATGTTTATAGTCAAGCAAATAAAAAAATTCCTTTACAACAACTTTTTTTGTTAGGGTTTACCTAATGGCGCGACCGACCGCGGTTTAGATACCAGCTGAATTGCAAAAGTGCACTTTGTTTTCAAAGGCCAATGAATAAAAATAGAAAAAACTTCTGCTATATAGAATAAATACACTAAAAGAATCTAAGGAATCTGCTGGATACTATGATATAAATTTTAATCTGATTGAACAGTTAAGTGTTCAGACAAATTACAAAATTATCATGTGTTTAATGAGTTGCTAAATATGACACTGTTCATACATAAAGGAGTCAGCTCTAATGTATCGTAGATTAAGACTTTGCCAGAGAAGAGCTTAAAAAAAACATATCTGAAAAATAAAATAGCTGGCACAGTGTGGCTAAGGTTTAAGACTGGAGTTAAGGTTCGAATCCCCAACAGAACTGAAGGTTGGTACTTCAGTCAATAAATAAAGTTTATACACAAGCTTATCGCCCATTGAAACTGGCAAGTAAAGGTTGTAGTTGATGAAAAAATAAAAAAAGACTTGGGTTTCAAGAAATCTAAAAAAAATTACGCTATTTTATATTATTTTATAACTAATGCATCATTCACACATTAATAAGTAAATATTTTTGCTTGCATATTTAAAAAAATAGTATACAAATTTTTGTATAGCTTTTAACCTCATTTCTCACAAAGACAGTAGCTAATATTTTATCAAGAAGCCTAGTTTCTTTCTGTAAGGACATTTATCTAGTCCTTACAGAAACAGGACTTGTACAAATACAAATCTTATTCAAAATCTCTTCTTCATCACTGCAGACAGCTTTTACATAACCCTTTGTTATCTAAAGGTATGTTCATTTATTGACTATAATAATGTTATTAATAGCAATTAAGTTGTTAAAATTTTTCAATTATGTATAGTACAAATCTGTGAGGAAATATATTACTAAAATGCAGGTTAATTGTAGGGCACCAGGCCTACGATTCCAGTAAAAAAATTAAGGAAAGCAACTTATTTGGTAAAATGTTTATAGAAATTCACTCACAACACAAAAAAATATTTTGGGGCTGTTGGCACCTCTCTGTCACTAAGTGGGGGTCATTTATTTGTGCTGCGAGTGTAATTATATCTACAGTTTAACAGATATGATGTATTCCATTCCTTTCATTACTAAATTGGTAACTTCATAGCACATCAGAAATAAGAAGTAAAGGGAAGAGGGTAGAAAGACAGTTTAAAGGGTGGCTGGAGTGATCAGAAAGTCTGGTGACTTGTGGCCAGCATTATCTATTTTGCGTAAGAACAAGGTTACATTTTCTCAAATCAAGCAAAACCAGAGCTCTATTGTTAAACATGTAAAACGTTTGTTCGTTTTCCGATTTTAATGATTTTAAATTTGACAAATTATATAATAAATGCTTTGATTGCTTTTTTCCTTTTTTTTTTGTATTTACGTTTCAGCTAAGCTGTGAAATTAGAAACATTTTAAGTATGTTTATTGTAAACAATAAAATTTAAAAAATTAAATGTACCATGCCACCAACATTTTTCATTTTAAAATTACAAAATTACACATGAACCATAATTTTATTGACATTTCATAACTATGCATAAAATATTGCCTCATCCGATTAACAGAAATTAGTCTAATGAAGAATAGGTCGAAGATGGCCGACTAATTCAACCTCTCCCCCTTAAGAGTAAAAATGATTTCTTGAACCCTATATCTATGATTTAAAGTCATATTCATAAGAGTAAAAATGATATCTTGAACCCTATATCTATGATTTAAAGTCATATTCATAAGAGTAAAAATGATATCTTGAACCCTATATCTATGATTTAAAGTCATATTTATGATTTAAGTGCTTAATCATAAATCTCAAGACCGCACGAAAGTAGTCCAATGGTTGATAGTGTATCTGAATTCTCCCTGTCACCCCATATCCAGCAATGTTACCAAATGAAAGTTAATGGACAATACTCTGTCTCAATGTCTGTTACAGTAGATAAACATTTCCATTGTTATTGTAAACAATTTGTTAATTATCTGTAAATTTAGTAAAGGCAAGAAACTTGTTTTATTAAATTATATTTTTTAAGTGTACTTTTTATTTATTTTAATAATGGTTCGGATATTGTTTGAAATAGTTTATTGATTTTTAACTATTAGCAATGGACTGACAGAAAGATGATGAACGAATACAAGTTTGCAAACATCATGTCAAGTAATTGAACATAGCCAAGCCATGGCGAAAAAGTGGTAGTAGTATCGATATGGCAACACCATCCCAAATATCATTGGACTATTTTCGTGTGATTAACACTAGTATAAATATTTAGCGTGTGTACCCAAGTTCAGGTTCCAGTGGTAGATAGAATCTTTCCACTGCTGAGCTGTCTTGCTTCACGGGCGTGACTAACTTCCGCCTTCAGGTGTTTTAACTTCTGCAATAGTTTTTGAAATTTGTTAATGATGGAGTATCAGATGAGGGGACAATGGTAGTTGGACATTTGCCATCATTACGTGAAAATTACCAATCACGACATTTCGATTTGGTAAAACCCAAACCTTTTTCAAGTGCTAAAAACTAAATTACATCTACACAAACATGTTATAAAACTACGTTCTTAAACTAATAAACTTATCTACTTTAATAATTATCTACATTTTAACCTAGCTCCTAGAATGGGGTACAACAAAATGAACTTCTGCTAAATATAAAAAAAATGTTAACAGGGTTAAAATAATATAACCAATTAGGCGCTGTCAATGTCACGCTATCAACAAAAAAATGTTTTAATTGTGTTCTAACGGCAGAGGGGAGTCTTTCCACCGCTCAGCTACCTTACTTCACGGGAGCGACTAACGTCTGCCGTCAAGTTTTCTATTTCCGCAACAGTGTTTAGTTGAAAAAAATAACTGTAGCAGACTGTACAAGTTTGTAAAAATGCTATCTATTATTTACATTATTATTCATTGTGTTATTACTATTATTAATTGTTATTTGAATACCAAATGCTATTGCGCCATCAGCAAGCAGCCTAACACTCGATTTGCCATGACAACTTTAACACAGTGGGGGAAGCATAGTTCTCTGTCTCTCTTGCACCAATCTTTGCATCTCACATGCACAAGTGGGTTGGGAAGATGCTTTATATTTTTTAATGGATATATATTTAATGGATGCTATATATATATATTTTAATAACAGATATTCCCTGTGGTAGAGTGACTGAAGTTTAGGGTCTAAAGTTATTGATTGGCTAACCAAAGTTTGACTTCAGTTTTGACCGTATTGATTGTACTCCTTTACTCAGTAGTTACTTTAAGCTACTTTTCAACAAAACAAAAGAAGATCATCTGTGCAGGCAAGGGAACTATGTCCTGATTGAGCATTTCTCTCCAATAAAACCCATAAACATTCAGTACTTCAACTTAACCTAACCTATTATGCTACTTGGTAGAATGTGTAATCTATTATTAAAAAGACAAAATGAAATAAACTTCTCATTGAGCCATACTCCTTGGGATGGCAATTGTTATTGTTATTTTCCTAATCTTTTCCTTAGCCTCTTTCCTTCTTCATCTCTTTTGGCAGTTTTATCTTATCCCTTCAACATCTTATTTCCATTTGCCCCTCGCCACATCATTTCGATAATTCTGCCTTCTTACTTTAACTTAACGGCCTCAGTATACCATTTCGTTTTCTACTTCCCCCTCTCATCCCAAACAAAAGAAAATATTGAGGCTAATACCTATTAATTTAATTTTACATTTATCTCACATATCAATAAAGGAGGCATCTTCTTGTATTAGTATGTTTAGTTCTGTCATAAGTCGAAATAATTCCCAAATAACAACATTTCTTTATTTTCCTCTGTCTTTCTTGTTCTGCACGTTCTCTTGAATCAACTCTTATATGTTTCCCATACCTGAGCTAATCGTCACTGATGCCATCCTACATTTGTGGCAATGGTAGGTGTGCAGGATTATATAGATCCTTTGAAAATATGACAAGGCCAATATGCAAATGTCTTTAAGTAATAACGTTGTGGTGTCAGCTTATAGTGCAGAATTGGTGAGGACTCTACATTCGCCTTGTGAACACTTACTGTACAGATGGGCCCACTTAGAGGACTCCATGGCTGCCTCGTTTATGTGTGACCTACGTCGCCACTGGCGTCAAGGTCAGGCCAGGACCTCCTTCACCTATCTACTACTCAACCCTACTCTACTTCCACCTCACCGTCGTCAGTCTCCCTTCTGTGCATTTTGGCCACACTTTCTCCAAGCTGTGTTCTACGTTGGTAAGGGCAAACGAGCAAGACCCTATGCTCATCTATATGAGACTGTGACAGCCTGGAAAGAAAATCGTACAAATAACTCTGCTAAGGTAGGATGTTTTACATTACTTCGAAACATACAAGAATATGTATTAAAAAGATTATTTTTTTTTACTTTTATCCATTATTTTTTGTTTTAAAGCCTACACATAATACCATGCACTGGTTAAAATTCTGATTAGATCTGATATTTTCAGTTTCCTCATGTCTCATGTGGCCTTAAATTTGTTCCTGGGTAAATATTTCTGCTTGATGTGTATTTTTCCACTTGTCTCTGTATCAACATTTTCTTAAACTATTTTTCAAAATAAGACATAACTTCAACTAAATATGTTCAGATATGATTGTGCTGCTAGAAACTATTTTGTAAAGTGAATAATTTTTTAATTACAATCTTTTATTTAAGATATGTTTTATATTTGTATCAGCAACATTGCACTAAAAATAATTTGTAATGTTTAATTGAAAATGTTATTTTAAACATTTATATCACTACTTAACTTTGTGATGTAAAATCTTGGCATGAATACTCGAAATTGTAGCATTAATAATCAGCATTGGAGCATCCATGTGTGAATGAATCAGAACAGTAGATTTGGTTTTAGCACAGACAGAGACTTGCACCAGAAAAGGTGTGTCACTTGAATAGCATAGGGTCTTTTGAACGTAGAGAAGACATTGAGTTGAAATTAAAGCTGTTATGTATGGAATCTCAAACTGATAAAGGTGCCAATATACTCAAAAAATCATATTCTATTAAAAACTTTTGTTCAAACACCATATTTTATAGGAATATGAAATACAAACACGTTGGAATAAATTATTTAAAATAATTGAACTTTGTAAATTATTTGAATGTACAATTTGTCTTTTTCTGCACATAATTACAAAATAACCAATGTACAAAAACGAATGCATTAACTGTCTAGAGATAAAAAAACTTAAAGTTATTTAAATTTCTATGGAGTTTATTGATATTATTGATGTCATTATTGATTTATTTACAATAATTGTCTTCTTCTGTTACAAAAAAATGTTTTTTCTAAAAGAGTCAAGCTTAGTTTATAAATGTTTAGTCATTTAAGGCTTTTTTTTACTGATTTCGTTTGACTCAGATTTTTAGTTTTAATGATATGTAGGAAAAGGTAGTAATATACACACGAAGACAGGGTTTTTATACCTTTTTTTGTACAAAAAAAGTTGTTTGTTATTTAAACACTAGAAGCTTTGGAAATAACCAACAATGAATGTTCAAATAGCAACTTATACAGTTGAAATGAAATGAAATGAAAAATGCCTTTATACAGTTGAAATGAAATGAAAAATTCCTTTATTTATGTGGCGAAGTTAGGACTATTTAGTCCTCTCTACCACTTAACCACAAAAAAAGTAGTACATTAAGATTATGATACAAAAGCCAAAAATGAATCAAAAATATATAAACAAAACAACTTAAAAAGATTAATTTTACATAGTACAGCATGAACAATGAATAAATTTTACACTATTTAAGTTCATTCACAACTATCACTCATACATGGTCCGCTCACATGCACGCCCACCCATCGCCGCCAATCCCCCCACTACTACAGTTCAAGCAACAATTTCCTGACCTCCGCCCCAAAGCGGGCACGGTTTTCTATAACTTTAAAATTATCAGAGAGAGAATTCCACAAACGACATGAAGTGACTAAAAAGGATTGATTGAACATTGTAGTTCTATGTTGTGGAATCGATAGAAGTATAGCTCCTCTTCGTGTATAATGAGAACTAATCTGGGACAAGAAAAAAATATCTGTTTGATCTGATGATAACATACAACAAAGTAAGGATATGGTATTCACAGAGATTTCTCAGTTTCAAAACACTTAGCCGCTCAAAATAAGGAATAACATGATCATATTGTCGTAGGTTAAAAATGAAACGGATACAATAATTCTGTGCACGTTGCAGTCTCTCCGAGAGTCTGCATATCAACAGTCATATTGTTAATGACTACGTCACAGTAGTTGAAGTGAGGTAACACAAGAGTCTTCACAAGCATGACTTTAACATGGAAGGAATAAAGCAAAATGTTTTAACTATGGATGCCAGCAAAAACTCTATTGCAAGTTGTAGAAACAGTTTCATTCCACGTCAGTGTATTGTTGATAATAAGACCAAGGTTGTTTACCTTGTCACAGTATTCCAGTTCGTAGTTGTTCAGTTTTACTTTAGGAAAATATTGAAAATCAATTTTAGAAAGAAGCTGTCGAGTCCCTAACACAAAGGTTTGAGTTTTAGTCTCGTTCAGTTTTAGTCCATGTTTTTGTGCTCATATAGTGATTGAGTCAATACACAGTTCTTACATTTAATAAATAGAGTAGTAGTTAGGTTTCTTTCCACATTGCCTCATGGCCTGATTTTTAAAAGATATGTCAAAATACTAAATCGAATTATGAAACTGTTCATTTCAGTTGTCAAATTGATCATAAAGAATATATTTTTCAAAACAAGATTATGATAACAATTTAGTTTACACTTCAGTTAATCTAAGAAAGAACATAACGAAAAATTAATTTAAGCAAATATGGATTGAAATAAAAGAATTCTTGATTTTTGTAATCTTTGCTCCCATTCATCATTTAAAAAAATATGATCAATATTCTCATGATACAACTCCTTAATCAGCCAATGCTATAGCCTGAAGGAATCTCCTATTGCCTGAGGTTACCCACAAACCTCCTAATCAGACTTCTCCCAATCAGTAATAAACATATTTTGACACTCCGCTGGTTGAAAATCAATATCAACTCTCAGAATGAACTAACAGTAATGGTTCTTATGTGTAGACCCATAAATTTAAGCGAATTCTAGGTAAGAAACAAAAATTTGTGTTTGTGAGTCATTAGAATGTTCATAGTTAATGTCATTAGTAATTGTTCTTCGAATAAGTGACCATATGTCTGATATTCATTTAGAAGGTAGGCCACGGGGAGTTTTATTTGTTGGTATGGTGAGTAATCTACTAGGAATGCCTTATTGTAAAGGCAGACTGTTTAGTGAAACTTATAAATGATGGTATATAACCATTCATATCATGACCATAATGACTTTTCTGTACTGTACTCTTGATGGAATATTTTTGGTTTTGGGATACACTACAATTTTTGTAATATTCCACTTTTATAAAATGTTGTAACATATTACAAAAACGTGTTCTAGTCTAAAACCATCACATGATTGATATCTACTGAATCATTACAAAAAGTAGTAATTTGTAGAAACAATATAAAATGTAAATCAGAGTGGGAACTACAAAGGAGGTAAACCACAAAGTTCAATTTTAGGACTTCTTTTATATCTATTATTCTCCCTGCACATATCAAATAATCTAATACTTTATGCAGATGACAGAACAGCAGTTCTCAAA
>JAQJVL010008926.1:0-17854 GCA_035578905.1 Stictocephala bisonia
TTAAGTGTATTGATTAAAATCAAAATAAAAAAAATAAATAGTTTTACTACAAATTAATTATATTAATATATTTATATAACAATTTATAATAATGTCCATCAATTAAAAATTACTGTAATTTACTAACATAATTTACCTCAATTAACAAAGTAATAAACATTTAAAAGAAATAAATTTAGTGACATTTAATAAAATTATTACAAATAATAATGGTTTTGTAATTTAGTCATTATTAAATCATTATTTATATTATAAATATATGTTTTATTAAAAAGTACATTTTTTTGCAATATTCCTGATCTACACGGGTACCATCCCTGATCTAATCGGGTAGCATCCCCGATTTACTCAGGTAGCATCCCTGATCTACTCGGGTAGCATCCGTTATCTACTTGGGTAGCCCACTTGATCTACTCGGGTAGCATCCGTGATATATTCGGGTAGCATCCGTTATTTAGTCGGGTAGCATCCGTAATCTACTTAGGTAGTCCCCTTGATCTACTCGGGTATTATAGGTGATCTACTAAGGTAGCATCCGTGATCTAATTGGGTAGCATCCGTGATATATTTCCGTAGCCCCCGTGATCTACTCGGGTAGCACCCGTAATCTACGCGGGTAGCGTAATTACAAACCCTAAGTGGTTTCAGCGCTCGAACGCTCGGGTCCTCCGAGTCGTGGCGGAGATGCCTGAAGTCCGCTTCGTTGGTTCGTCACGTGGCGTGGGATTAGTTTCGACTTCTGCCAGTGTCGGGTGGATGGGATGTTATTAGTGAATGTAAATGAATGGGTTTGTTCTCACTGTGCTCAAGATGCGTGAAGACAGTTTTAAAGCAGACAAAGTATTCCTGTCTAATTACAGAATTGTTAGTTTTAAGAGTGACATCAATAATGGTGAGCAGTTCAATAGTACAGTGTAGGGGAAAGACGGGCAAAGTGGCCAAGGCGGGTAAAGTGGCTACTCTAGGTTATTCTGCTGAATACGACTGCTATCTAGCGGATACTGCCAGTACTAGTTCATAACAATGGCCTTAGTGTTCTCTGTGCGTTTGAGTGAGCAAACATCCTAAAATTCGGTGTTGTGTTATTTTTTCGTTATTTCTACATGCCTGACTGTTGGTAAGTAGCTATTTGCAATGGTCTTAACTACATATTAATTAGGAGTAAAGTTATGATCTATAGTTCTTATTGCTAGTTTTGATTTAAGCTTTCAACTGATGTTTTATTGATGGTGATTATTCATTCAGGTTAGGCTCTTGGTTACTCTTGGATGGCGTCGTTCCGGGTAAAGTGGCCACCCAACATAGCGTGGGTGGCCACTTTGCCCGGTACATTTTCTCATTGCGTATAATTATTATTTTTGAAAGTAATATGGCTCATAGTCTCTATAAAACGTTCTATTTTGTTTCGTAATTTGCAGATAATATTAGATGCCGTAAAAATACACAAGAAAATCTACCCAACAATCTTGGAGTGCAGAGGCGATGAAAGAGGCTATTTTAGCAGTAAAAAGAGATAAGATGCCATTTGCAACAGCAGCAAAACAATTTAATGTTCCAAGGAACACTCTAAAAAGAAGATTTCTCGAGAATAATCGTGATGCAACTGATGACAAAAAAATCCTGGGAAATTATAGGATGGTGTTTACAGATGACCAGGAGCTGGAACTTTGTCAACACATAATTGACATGGAGCAACGGTTCTACGGTGTTACGCAAAGTGATTTACGCTACATGGCCTATAGTCTCACGTCCAAAAATAATATTGCTCATAATTTTAATGAGGAGAAAAAGATGGCAGGCAAAGATTGGTTGGCAGGCTTTAAAAAAAGGCATCCACATATCACTTTGAGAAGCCCTAAAGCTACTTCTCTAGCCAGAGCTCAAGGCTTTAACAAAGTCAATGTCACAAAGTTTTTTGATATTTTAAAATCAGTTCTTGATAATCAAGAGTATCCAGCTCATAAAATTTACAACTGTGACGAAACAGGTCTACTGACAGTTCAGAGTAGACACTCAAAAGTTTTCGCTTTGAAGGGAAGGAGGCAAGTCGGAGCCATAACTTCGGCAGAACGATGCTTACTTTCGACTTTTGAAGTTTGCATGTCGGCTGGGGGAACTTTCATTCCTCCCTTTGTAATATTTCACAGAAAGAACATGAAGGCTGAGCTTGTAGACGGTGCTCCCCAAGGATCAAAATTTGCATGCACTCCCAGTGGCTGGATGCAAACAGATATTTTCTTGAAATGGTTTGACCACTTTTTAGAACACGTCAAGCCTTCAAAAGAAGCCCCAGTTGTTTTAATTTTGGATGGTCATGCGACCCACACAAAGAGTCTTGATTTTATCAATAAGGCTAGAGAAAATCACACTACAGTTATATGTTTACCTCCACACTGTAGTCATAAGCTGCAACCATTGGATGTATCCTTTATGGCACCTTTCAAAGCCTATTACATCCAAGGATGTGAAAAGTTTCTCAGAAATAACCCTGGAAGAGCTATCACACAATTTCAAATCAGCAGACTAATGGGAGAGGCATTTTTACGTGCAGCAGTGCCTACAACAGCGATTAGCGGGTTCCGCAAGTGCGGGATTTTCCAATTTAACCCTGAGGTGTTTGTGGATGCGGATTTTCTTGCTCCAGAGGTCACTGACATCCCTGTAAACGATTCCCAACATGATGAAGACTTAAATCCCATTAGAAATCAAGTTGACCCATCGTTGGAAGAAAATGAAGACCGAGAAACTCCTAATAAGAGAAAAGATCCTAACAGTGAAGATTTGGCAGTTGCTGGACCCAGTGGAGTAGGCTTGGTGAAAAGTGTGTTTAAAGTAAGTCCCAGAGATATTATTCCTTTGCCAAAACAAAGTAGGCCTATGATGAAGAAAAGAAGAGAAAATAGAAAAAGAGGGAAAACAGCAATCATCCAGTGTTACAAAAACAGTCCTTACAAAAATGAATTAGAATAAGAAATTAAAAAGCGACAAGAGGTTAAAGTCAAAGAAGAGAAAGAGAGCAGATTTAAAGAAACAAACCTAAAAAACAAAAAAGTCTACTCAAATAAAAAAACTACTTAGCTTTGATGTCGAAGAAGAATCAGAAGAAGGAGACGTTGAAGAAGATTGCCTCTGTTTCTATTGCAACGAACCTTTCTCCAGATCTAAAGACAATGAAGGCTGGATTATGTGTTCTCTATGCAAGCAATGGGCCCACCAAGAGTGTGCAGGGTGCGAGGAAGAAGATGATGATTTCCAATGTGAATATTGTAAAATGAAGTAGGTTTAGTGTGTTGCCATTTCTTGTCATTTAATATTTAAGTGATAACAGTTTGTACTATATTTACTCAATCTATTGACAATATTTTCACAAAGTTATATTATAAAATGACCAGTTGATTGTTCAAAAAGTGCTTTTAATACCTTCACTCACCTATTCGGTTAAAGTGGCCAGGGCGTGGCCACTTTGCCCGACCTGTGAGGGCAAAGTGGCCACTTTGTACTTTTTTTAAAAACTGTTTAAAGTTAATTTAAATTGTAAAAGTTAAATTAAAACACTATATCATCTTAAACCTAATGTGTAATAGTATATGTTGGTGTTAGGTTCAGTGATTTTAGTGATTCATAAAAAATTGTACAAAATTAGCAAACAAAAAGTGGCCACTTTGCCCGTCCTTCCCCTACTGCAAGTTCAACGATGACAATTATGACACAAACTGTGAGCTTTTCATTAAGGAATTCTTGAAAGAAAGTAATTCCAATTGGATAACGAAACAAAGTTATGCAAGTGTAAAACGTCTATTGTTTAGAAAAGATTTTGTTTGTCATCATTCAAGTAAAAATAAGGCACCAGTCAAAAAACTTAATGCAAGGCGCAGAGACAGAGAGTGCAAATCATGCATAATTTTTAAATTTAAAAAAGTGAACAAAGACACAATCAAAAATGATGTTAACCTTGAGGAAGGTCTTAACTGTGTAATTGAACTAAATTTTGACCACACCCATTCTGTCAATGTTGCGGAAGCTTTCAGCTATTTGAGGAGTTCGGATGACACAGTAAGCCTTTTTAATTCTTATTTCACGGCTGGTATGTCTCCAGCTGCTGCTAAATCGTATCACGAAATATCGATTATTGAATCGTCTGAAAACGATAACGAAATTTTAACTAACTAGCAATAAACTATTACAGCAACTCAGAAAAATATTATATTGACGCAAAAGAAAACAGTAATTAAGTGTCTACAAAATTAAAGAAAAGACGTACATTGCACAATGTTTACTATGTGTTTTTAAGTACATGAACTGACGTAAATAGAAATGCATGACTTTAAAAAATAATAAAATTGAGTCTTGAAAGAAAGTACAATATAGCTTTTTCAAACAAATTGATACCTCAGAACAATAATTAAACTACCAATACGTTACATGGAAATAAATTATTTCAAAAGGTAGGCTCCTACAATACATAAGCCTATTACTATTTGTAATGGAAGTAAAATAGCTTGACATAATGCATCCAATAAATTTATCTGGACATGTATTTGTCCTTCGAATCTAAAAAGTTTTCTTGAGATAAATTTGTTACGAAAATAAATAATCGACTACTGTACGTCAGTTTAAACTAACCATGGCCCAGTGGAATTGGACATTGTTCTAAAGGGTTCGAAATGATCATCGGTGCAACAATTCTTACATATGGGACGCCGACACAACGTTGTTGGTATATTAAGGCGAATATGAATGATTATATGAGTGTAGGATGAGTGTGGATGAGTGTAGTCTGGTTACTATCTGAGTTCAAATGTTCATCAGAAAGGGCAATATATTAATAGCCCAACAGCCAGGCCAACAAAGGGACCTTTACGTGGAATACGAACCTCGTAGTGTTGGTATGATTTTCAGCTAATTGACAAGCCTGATACTCAGTTATCTCCCCCACACAACATCCGCACAATGACTACCACCCAACATGGACAACCCAGACTTCTCTAGTAGTGTCCACGCCGATAGCAACCACTGAGCGGACGCCATGTCGGTATTAAGAGGACCGAGCATGGAACCTATCGCCTACAATCTCCCAAACACTTTGTCCCCAAGTAGCTAGGTTACAGCACTGCGCCACCAGTGCCGACTGGACAACTCCCCCGAAACCAGTGGTAATCCCAGATTACCCAGCCCAGATTACCCCAACAAGCTGAGGGAGTAAGAAACCACTAGATTACCCAGCCTAGTGTTAATCTGAGTCGTTCTGTTGCACCAACGATAACAACTAACGAAGCTTCTAACAACAAGTCTTCATTTGTAGCCATCTTTATACAGACTGAATGGCTAATATCAATACCATGCCGACAAAGAAAGCTGGAGATGTTACGACGCTATTTTTTTCATGCTTCAATTCGGCCTTGCCGATCGTGTTTGCCGTTCGGAAAAGCCACTCGGCAAGTGGGGATGGGGCATAATAAACAATAGCCTTTTTACTAATATGAATCCATACCGATAGATCCGCACCCCCCACTACTGGCCTTTCTTCGGGAGGACTCAGTCCTTCAGTTTTGTTCGACTCACAAGACACGTTAGCTGTGGAGCTGTCGACTCCCACTCCCACCAAAAGTGTATTGACAATAATCTGTTGGTTTTATTATGCGTATACGATTGATTAAATTTAATGGTAATATTTTATCAATTGTTTTACTTATTCCACCCCACTTTCACATAAGATACATATAAAACATGAAATATATAGAAGCAGATATTGACCTTCCAGATTTTTACTCAGGTAAGGCATTCAAATACTAAAGTACATTCAAGTCCTTACCTCCTAAACGTCATATCTTAGAATCATCAAAGAATTAATAAAAAAGTTTACAGGAAATAGTTACATTACTGATACATTAAATAAAAATTCAAAAACCCAAACCCAAACTGAGCAAAGTAATATGAACACTGTTTGTGATGCCCAAGCTAAAAACTCGGAGTCTGACCGAGGGGAGGACATTCCAAACCAAAAAAACATTCGCTTGTTTTCAGATAGTCATGGTAAAAGATTAGCTTCCTTACTTGTCTATAATCAGCCAACGCTTAAAGTTCGTGGCCATACCATTCCAAATGGGAAAACTTGCCATGTCCTTCGTTCGGCTGTCTCTGAGTTGGAGGAATTGGGCAAAAATGATTGTTTGGTGATTATGACGGGCACAAATGACCTTCAATATAATATTAAGAATAACGACATGATTAATCAGATTGAATCTTTTTTGCAGAATCCAACAAGATGTAGTGTTTGTATCATGGGCATACCACTTCGGTATGACACTTTGTCTTTTAATAAACACATTTGCTATCTCAACAATCAATTACAAAATGTGTGTTTGAAATATGATCATGCCATTTTTATGTCAATTTCACATTTAAAAAGGGGTCTATTTACAAGGCATGGTCTTCACTTTAACTTATCGGGTAAGCGGGTGCTGGTGGAGTTAATCAGTCATGTAATAACATCACACACTCCACAAGCAATAGTTAAACCAAAAACCCATTCCATCCTACAGCAAGTGGGTAAACTTCCTTCACATCAAGTAATTAGTAGCAACAAAACCAAAACACTGGACAGATTAAATAACTCTCCAATCTTTGATTCCTCGCACAGTTTTAAATCCAATAATTATAAACATAAAAAATATGCTTGTAATCTTGCTAAACATATTTCACAGACAGTAAAGCCTTCAAGATATTTCAACAATTCTTCAATGCCTTTTTTAAGCAAACTTCTGCCTCCAGAAAGACTAGGGTAGCAGAGGTTTCAGAAAAGAATTACCAAAGGGATTCCAAAAAACAATTCACACTACTCCACCAGAATGTCAGAGGTCTTGCTGGTAAAATCGATGAGCTTCAATTCTTGTTGGATGAGGTTCGTCCTCATTTGCTTTGCTTATCTGAACACTGGTTGAGGGATTTTGAATTTGCTTCGGTTCACATCCCTTACTTCACCAATACATCAGCCTTCTGTAGGAAGAACATAAAAGGTGGAGGAACATGTATACTTTTGAAACGCGAATGTGAGTGTGAGCTTGTTGATATATCTCATTTCTGTCATGAGGGAGCAATTGAATTAGCTGCTATAAAGGTCAAACTCCACATAGGTAAACTTCTTATACTTTCAGTATATAGGCCACCAAATAGCGACATAGACTTGTTCTTCAATAGATTGATAAACTGTTTGGAGAGCATTGTGAAGATTGGAACTATGACGGTAGTAATGGGAGATTTTAATATAGACGATACCAAAGACAATCTGAATAGCTGTAGGTTTATTAATGTCATGTCATCTTTTTCCCTTAAATCACAGGTTAAGTCTTATACGAGAGAATTCAAAGGCTCCAGATCTCGAATTGACCATATTTTTACTGATTTCCCCTCAAGTGATCTTAACTGCGATGTCCTTATTTCTGCAATTTCCGATCATCATGCACAGTTACTTAGTCTGAAAATAGACCTTCAACCGATAGACAAACAAGAGCCCCAGTATTCAATGAAACGTTTTATAAATCACAATAGTATTCGTCATTTTAAATATCTATTGAAAATGGAAACGTGGCAAGAAATATTTTCTTCTGTTGAAATAAATGAAATGACCAATAATTTCATGTCTATTTTGGACTTCCACTTTAATGTGGCCTTTCCATTAAAGAAGACCAAGCTTAAGAAGGTGACTTTTAACAGTAGAAAATTATATTATCTTCTCAGCTTGCTTCCCTGCGTGACAGAATGAGAAGTCTGTATTATATCAGTAGGGACTCGGATTGGTCGAGTAATGAAAGAAAAGAATATCGTAGAATAAAACGAACTTTCAAAGATAGTATCAGGCAGGAAAAGTCTGTATATTTTTCTAATAGAATACAATCTTCAAATAATACTTCTAAGACAATCTGTGAGATAATTAATGAAAACAGTTCATCTCTTAAAAGCATTCCTTCCAAAATTTTCAAATTAGAGATGGCAACAATACAATCACATAATAAAGGATCCAAATTTAGTATCAAATCTTTTCAATGACTACTTTGCTACTGTTTCTGATCGCATTCCTGTACCTTCACCTTTTGTATCACATTCGAATGTTTGCAGCATTCCTTTGCTTAATGAGTCTTTCTTTTTATTTCCTGTTACAGTGAACGAAGTAATCAGCATAATTATGTCACTTAAAACAAAGAATTCGGCTGGTTTTGATGGCATTTCGTCTAAACTTTTGAAAGATTGCTACGATTTCTTAGTCAAACCATTATGCTTCATTTTAAATCATTCATTTCAAACAGGTTGCTTTCCAGATGCTTTAAAAACTTCCATAGTTAAACCATTGCATAAAAAAGGTTCATTCGAGAAGCTAGACAATTTCAGACCAATTGCTTTGATCTCCATTTTTTCTAAAGTGATGGAAAAGGCATTCTGCAATAGGCTGATGCAATTCTTGTCAAATCATAATTTAATTTACAAGTATCAATTTGGATTTCTTGAAAATAGATCTACCTCTCATGCAATCTTTCACTTGATAAACCAAATTGTCTCTGCATTGGATAGGGGTCTATGCGCAGCTGGAGTCTTCGTCGACCTGAGCAAGGCGTTTGATCTTGTTAATCATGATATTCTGATGGACAAATTGGAGTGTGTTGGAGTAAGAGGAGTTCCTTTATTTTGGATAAGATCTTACCTAATGAATAGGAAACAACATGTTACAATTCCTTATATTGACAGATTAAGGGTACTTAGGCATAGCTTTTCTCATGTAGTACAGATGAAAAACGGTGTTCCTCAGGGATCAGTTATTGGTCCTTTACTTTTTCTTCTGTTTGTAAACGACATAAAATCAGGCGTTTCTAGGGCAGATATAAGCCTTTTTGCCGATGATACAGCTGTGTCAATTATTGAGCCAAGTAAACCCCTTTTGGGTCAAAGTCTTACGATTGAAATGAATTGTTTGCTTCAGTGGTTTAGTTCAAACAAACTAGTGGTTAACATGGAAAAAACTAGTATTTTAAATTTTTCTATTACCAAAAAGGAGAGTGACCATGGAATGCATGCTTTAGGAAATTCTTTAATATGCCCTGTAAAATCTTTCAAGTACTTAGGGTTGCTTATAGATGATGACTTGCGCTTTAATAGCCATGTAAATAGAGTAGCAAGCTTGGTGAGCTCAGGAACTTTTGCACTAAGAGTTCTATCATCGCAGCTTGAGTCTTGTCATCTCCTGACAGCTTATTATGGGATAGTTTATCCACACCTCTCATATGGAATATCTATTTGGGGCTCTGAAACCAGTAGAACTAAACAACTATTCAAACTTCAGAAGAGAGCCGTAAGGATCATCTTCAAACTAAGAAGAACCGATTCATGCAGAGAATGGTTTAAAAACCACAATATTTTAACACTTCCATCCATTTATATATATCAAACACTTTGTTTTGTCATAAATAACCCTGACCTTTTCAGAATAGAACCATCTCAATGCTCCAATAGCTTCAACCTCCGAAGTAAAACAAATCTACCAATACCTAAACACCGGACCTCCTTTTTTAAAAAACATTTATTAATGAATGGTATTAAATTATTTAATTCTCTGCCAGCCCCACTAAAAATTAAAATGGATGCAAAACCTTTTAAAACCAGACTTAAAGGCTTACTTTTGAGTGAAGCATATTATAATATAAATGAGTTTCTGCAAAGTAATTAATAGTTAATGTTGTAATTATAATTCTAGGAATATATATGTATTCTATGTACAGTATTGTTCACTAGAATAATTGACGCCTGCCCATGTACTAATTGTATTATATGGCAATAAAGTTTGATTGATTGATTGATTGATCTACTTTAAAAGTCATAAGTAGAAAACTCGTAGTACAATAATTTATCACACCCAAAGTCAAAGCTTAAGCCTCCTTCATAGCAAAATAATGTTTTACGTACATATTTTACAAAATACCTACCATGTAAAAATTATTTTGAGACAGGGTTTATTCAAGTTTTCATGGCTAAATAGACAGAAAAAGTAGTCGGTTTCCCTTAAATTTTCTAATATTTATGGTGGGGCAATGCACCAGGAGTAAATAAATTGCTATATTAACTTTAAAATTCCACCTTCGATCTCTATGATTTTCTCCACAACATTAATCTAAATAAATAGTTTTAATGTAAACTAAAATTGCCACATACAAAGAATCATACAGTTTTACAGAACCGAGTCTTGATTTTAAACATTATATGCTCAACTAACTTCTTTAGAAACATTTAAGTCGTACTAGTAAACAAGAAATAAAATATGCGAATCGACATATTATTTCAACACGAGTATTTCACAAACAGCTGCACATTGACTTTAGATATTGTAGAAGTTTGTGTACAATTAGGCAACCCACGCACATTGCCGGCCGGTTTATGCACTGGATCACAACACAGGCATTATCATTTAACGGTAAGCGACTACACGGGATCCCAGGCCGGCTCGCCATAGGTCAGCAGTCCATACATGTAAGTAAGATTTACGACTCAGCCATTGTGTAACGAGGTAAACAGTCCGGCTGAATGTATTGAACACAATTTACTGCCAATGATAGCCAATCATCGACATTGCTTCCGGTAAAACCTAGTATCCCTTTATAACTGTAATATTTACATCATTTCCTACCAGCTAGTTAAATGACTTACCAACAGTAGAGGTTGTATTCCAATACAAATTTGAGATCCTTCATTACGAGACTTTTTTTTTGCCTGTTACGAAATTGGTTGGTAAAAGTTCTATAAATATACAAATATATGTTTAAAATATGTGATTAAACTAATTAAATTCTAGTTTCTAGACATATTATGCATGTAATATCTCAATATATACATTTCTTTAATAATTTAACTATTATTATGGATTACTTAAAAAACTTATGCAAGACCCAACTAACTACTTTATATATTTTAAAGTGCTGTCAATTTGGTAAGTAGTAAAATAAAATGCCACCTAAACAGTAATACACTATAGGTCTCATAAAAAAAGCAACGCGACAAGGACAAGAATCAACGCAGGGCCTGGATAAATGGCTTATTTTAATAATAAAATAGCTAAAACTAATAAAAAAAACAGAAACAAGTTGCATCAATAATTTACATCAAAATAAAAGACGAATATAACCAATCATCTATAATACTAAGATATAATACACTTTTTTGCCTTTGACCAGAAGCAAAAAGTGTATTGCTTCTAAAACCTGCCAAGAATCGAGACATAACCTCGCCACTAAACTTAGGGGGCGTAAAACTCTATCAGCCGTATCAGTTCGTGTACTGAAATACTAACACTGACGTTGCCCAGCCCGAAACATGTAAAGGTTGAGCGAGTCTTACTTGGAAAGAAATAGCCAAATGAGAACAAAAGCCTGAACATACATTTTATTACACCCACAAGCCAGGAGAGAGCAGCCACCACATGCAGCCAGGAATGAGAGGTATTCACTGTCATTTAATAGATCTATCTATTTTGTAGCGATATATAAACTTTTTAAACAAAATTGGAGGATCTTGTAAATAATTTTACTGTATTTGGCAATTACATTAACATATGAGTGTCTAAGTATATTAACATTTGATCCATTAAATCAATAAACAGTTTTTTGTCTATGTGACAGATACGGTTGCGTTGACGACATCGGAAGTGTCAAGTGCATACGTAGAGGAGGATAGAGCCCGATTACTAGATATATGAGATGAAAAAAAGCCGTACATCAAATAAGATCCCGAGTTGGATCTCAGGCTGTACAATGAAACAGCCTACATAGAAGCAACCAGGCAGTCTCTTAAGGCTGATTTATTGTTTTTCAGCAAATTAGTAACTAGAGGACACACGGTGTTATTATTAAATTAGATTGGTAAGTCGGGATTGTATAAGATACTTGGAGTAAAAAATTTCAAACGGCCAAGATTTTAAAATGACTAAAGGTAACTGAATGGCTATTATTATTATGTTTCTAACATTGTTAATATAAAGAAGTGAACAAATTTAAAGCAAGTGTATCAAGCAGAAATTGAGTCAGTAATTAATATTTTTGGAAAAAATACAGACACTTAACGGAGCAGAATTTTATGACCCACCCGCCCGCCCATACGCGTACTGTGGTAATCATACAATTTTTAAGGTCTTAGCTAGTAGAACATCATACCGCAAATTAGACCTCAAAAAGGGTAATCCTGTACAAAATGGCGGCGCTCGAAAGTTTAAATACTGATCTTACGTGCAGGATTTTAAACCACCCGCCCACCCATACACACACAGTGGTATTGACCTAACCACTCTAAATAATATACGTCCACGGGGTCCCGAGCTGTGTATTTGTTGTTATTTACATCATTACCAATGCACGTGTATGGGTGGGCGGGTGGGTCATTACCAATGCACGTGTATGGGTGGGCGGGTGATGTCACGAGTCAAAAGTTCTCATGAGAGTTTCTCCTCCACCCTCCCGCCCATACACGTGCATTGGTAATGACCCACCCGCCCACCCATACACGTACTGTGGTATTGCATGTATGTGTATGGGTGGGTGGGTGGGTCACACTCAATGTACGTGTATGGGTGGGCGGGTGGGTCACTGCCAATGTATGTGTATGGGTGGGTGGGTGGGTCACACTCAATGTACGTGTATGGGTGGGCGGGTGGGTTAAAATTAAATCCTCTATACATAAAAAATAACTGAGGGTGTTCTTTTTGGTCATAAATAGCACTGAACGTGTATGGGTGGGTGGGTGGGTCAATACCACTGTACGTGTATGGGTGGGTGGGTGAAATGAAGGTATATTTATATACTGTATATTATATACTGTACGTGTATCTGGTACAATAGCACTGAACGTGTATGGGTGGGTGGGTGGATCAATAGTACTGTACGTGTACGGGTGAGTGGGTATACCACTGTACATGTATGGGTGGGTGGGTCAGTACCACTGAACGTGTATGGGTGGGTGGGTGAAATGAAGGTATATTTATATACTGTATATTATATACAAACCCAGCGATCTGGTTTGGGTTTTTTTTATTTTGTTTATGTTCGTGTGGCTTTCTCTTTTCAAATTTACAAAGCCGAAAGTACAGATATCCACAAAACATATCACTAAATACCAAAGATCTTGACACCAGCTATATTGCAATCCTTCATTCATTACGCACAATAAAAAAAATAAATTTCAGAAAATCTTTATTACTTTTTGTAAAAATGAAATACTTAGATTTGTGTATTCGTCGATAATATTCATGAAGGATTTCTTTAGATAATTTATTACAAACTTGCTGACATTTTGTGAACATTCACTGACTAAGAATCGAAAGATAAGTACACATTTGGCTGGTTCTGACAATGGCGCACTGTTTCGTGTCTTATTGTTAACGTCCGACAGCACGCAACGATGCGCCAGGATACCAGCCCATAAATATTGGCATGGATTGTCATTCTGTTCGTCAATCCCCTTGTAGATATATTCTAATGTGACAGTCATAATCAGCTGAACGATTGAAAATCTGATTTAACCTAGTGATTTATGCTTATCAGTTTTTGGTTTTCATCTAATAAGTTATCAATGCATTTTAATTAACCTAGCTTATGTTTATTTTCTTCTAAACAAGTAAAAGCCTCAGCAATTGTAGATTAATGGTGGTCAAGTTCTTCGTATTGTTCACCCTACTAAGTTCTTGGGCATCTTTATTGATTCAGTTTCCAAATGACTAATCCACATAGAACAGCTATGTTTGAAATTAAGTAAATCAGTGTTTGCACTCGCGTACGTTTTGAGACCCATCCCCCCCACCAAAGCTGGAAAGCGTGCCAACTGGGGAATGGCTCAAAACAAGTCAAGCGATGGGATCACGGGTGGCAGTTGGAGGGTCAAATTAAAACTCGTCAGCTGAGCAAAACTAATTTATTTTCAAGCCAAACAGCAAAACTGGCAGGCAGAAGGCCACAATATCGATTGCACTTAAATAAATAACAAGAAACTCTAAAATTGACAAGAAATGACAAAAGCTACAAAAGCAACGAACGCTACAAATACCAAAATTAACAATTACAGCTACATGGCCTATCTGCAGCAAAGCCTGAGACAGCCAAAACGTAAGACAATTAAAGAACAAATTAAGTGAAAATTTATAAAAATTTTGGTAACACCAATTAACCCGGCAATTTAGCCCACATCCCATGATTCCACCGAGGCCAGGGAGTAAGCCGGAATCCCTGGGCAGCTCCGAATAGGAAGTTACGTAAGAGAACAAGAATCCCCTTTTGGTGAAAGTTTAAAAATTAAACAATTTAAAAAAATATATATAACACGGTACCGTTCTAGTAAAAAGTCCCTTCAAGACACCCATAATACACTACATGAAGAAATAAATAACTAACACTAACTATATCCCTAGGCCAAACAATAATTTTAACAATTCCTTAATTTAAACAGTATAAAAAAACTTAGGCACACAAAATAATTACTGATTCTAATTATGAAAAAAAAAAACAAATTTAACAATAGGGCCTAACTAATATAAAAATTTAAACAACTATAACAAAAATAAACTACATAAAGATTAACAATAACAATAAATATGACCCCAAACGTTTTTTGTTCTGGCTTTTGTATTTTGAAAAGTTTTTTTTCTTTTTTTTAATAAACCTTTATAAGTCCCCTGGCTGTTTCAGACCCGGTTACGGGGCAGTCCTTAGGCCTAGGCCTCATCCAATAGTTCCGCACCATTTTTTTTTCTTTTTTCACAAACTATCAACCCCCAGCTCAGCCGCCGGGAAAACAAGATGGAACGCACTGACCTGAGGCAGAAGACTCCTACCCAAAGATGTAGGTGGGGCAGCAGGGTCGCCAATGGCCTCTATACATGGTCCTCAGGCCAGGCTAGCAGTGTCGATGGTTAACTTCACCCGGACGGCAGGCTGAGGGAGAACGTCCCACTCAAGGACCCTGGACTGCAAGGCCAAACCACAGCACATTAAAAACAGTACAGCCCAAAACCAAAAATACTACACATAACAACTAATAAATATAAGGGTGCATGATTTTGCAAAACTGAACATGAAGAGACAAACAAGAACATGAGTGGAGCAACAAGACAGTGAAAGATTAATTTTAGGCTATGAATAATTTAAACCAACTTACAATTTAACAAATTATAAAAGACGTATGGAACTAAAAAAATGACAAACTGAAAACTAGGCTATAGATACGGAAGCAATAGGTTATAAAATGAAAATCAAACTAAACAGATACGCTAGGTTATTGTCAATGAACAAAAATATGGTAAATCGGTAACTCCAACTGAAAAAAGGCTCAACAAAACATTATACGGAACTACCATTACATATAAAACCAGATATAATAAAGCAATTACTGGTAAAACGGTAACATTGAGCACGTGGCTCGAACCTAGGTTAACAAAGATCTAGACAATAAACATAAATTGAACAAAAACCTGAAAACACAAGTAAGCCCGATTATTATTATCATTGAAACAACAGTATTTTCACCAAAAGGGTGATTAGATATTAGAAATTACAAAATGAACACTTGCGTTTTGGAGTCTCTAGCCTGACATGTTTTGACTCGAGGCTGAGAACAAGTCAAATGACGGCCAACCTGACCGACCAGAGCTGGAACAAGGAACGAACGAGTCCGAGCCAACGGCCACCAAAGAAAGCAATTCGCCGGGCACGAGCGGTCTCAGGCAGCCCAGCAGACCACGACGAAAATAACCAAAACGTACCGGTCAAACAACCCGGTACAGTTTCTTTGTTCCTTCAACAATCTGTTCTACAGAACGTTTATTTTTAGCACTGTATGTGTATGGGTGGGTGGGTCACTACTATTGAATGTGTATGGGAGGGTCAGTACCACTGTATGTGTATATGCGGGTGAGTTATATTTCCATGGTTTGTTAATTTATAGTTGTACATTACGGGGCACTGCTGCCAAAACACAGAAAGATAGAGTTTAGGAACCAACAAAAGTGTATTGAGAATTGTTATGTGTACTCAAGGCGAAAGACAGTTACAGAGCTACTTTTTCAACAGAGGGAATCATGAATTTGCCTTCTTTTATAGTGTATTCCGTTTCTCTACTTGTTCAGAACAGTCTCACTTTGTTTCCGGTTAATGTACACAGTCATGATACACAGTTAGGGGTAAACATGCCATCCCCAAATGCAAGAAAATTTTATAAAATGCAATATAATTACGTTTACACCTTATACTAATAATAATTTATTAATATTATTCATTTAATACGGTAGGCCTACTTAGACACAGAAGTGAGCGGAGTCAAGTCCCAGGTGAACGCGTCATTGCAACAATGACTACAGATAGAATCTATAGAATCACTAATTCAATTCAATTCTACAGATAGAATTAGAAGAACTAATTCTATGTGTAGTCATTGATTGCAATCACTATATCCATAGTACAGCTTATCCTGCGGTGTGGGGAGTCTAATCCCAGGTGAACGTTCCACTACAATATCAATATCCAACTAAGTAGAGCTCACCCTAAAGTGTGGGGTCCCTAGTCCTAGGTGAACGTCCCACTCCAATGTCAATATCAAAGTAATCGATTGCCCTCCATTCCAAAGTAATAGTATAGCTCACCTTGCAGTGTGGGGTCTCGTCCCAGGCGAAATTTCCATTTTATTGACAATAACCAAGTAATAGTAGACCTTGCAGTGTGGGGAGTCCAGTCCCAAGTGAACGTCCCACTTAAATGACAATATCCAAGTAAATAGAGCTTACACTGCAATGTGGGGAGTCTTGTCCCTAGTGAACATCCCACTGTTTACGTCCCAAGTAGTAGTAGAACACACCCTTTAGAATGGGAAGTCTGTCCCATGTGAAAATCGCATTTTAATTACAATAACCAAGTAGAGCTCACCATGAAGTACAAGGAAGCTAGTCCAGGTGAACGTCCCCTTCCAATGACAAAATCCAAGTAATAATAGAGCTCACTCTGCCTAGGAGTCCCTGGTGAATGTCCCAGTTTAACAACAATATCCAAGTAATAGTAGAAATCACACTGCAGTATGGGGAGTCTAGTCCCTGGTGAACGTCCCAGTTTAACAACAATATCCAAGTAATAGTAGATATCACACTGCAGTGTGGGGTATCTAGTCCCTGGTGACCGTCCCAGTTTAAGAACAATATCCAGTAGAGGTCACACTGCAGTGTGGGGAGTCCAGTCCCTGATGAACGTCCCAGTTTAACAACAATATCCAAGTAATAGTAGAGGTCACACTGCTGTGTGGTGGATCTAGTCCCTGGTGAACGTCCCAGTTTAACAACATCCAAGTAATAGTAGAGGTCACACTGCAGTGTGGGGAGTCTAGTCCCAGGTGAATGTCCCACTCTAGTGATAGTATATAAGTTTGCTCTTGATAAGTTACTATCTAATTCTTAGCATTCTGAACTGCTGCGATATATTTCTTAGCAAAATGTACTTTTATTTCTATTTTTTTATTTTTTTTTTATCTTATGTGTTTTAAGTGGTAAAATCTATTTTTACTACTATTAATTTATTACTCTCTGATGATAATTTAGTAATGTGGTTTATGCCTCGAGCGAATAAGTTTATGTACTACATTATCAAAACACAACTGAATGAAATTACATGTCCGAATATCTTTGTCAGGTGTCACAAAAACAAAATATCTCACTGAGTATTCTGAATGTAAAAGAAAAAAAGAATTTGGCTTAATTTGAAGAAGAGTACAGTTAGAGTAAAATCAAGAGTTGTCTATAAGCTCAGTGTACTCAAAAAATAATGGTCTCTTTGGTGTGTACTCAAATAAGATT
>JAQJVL010008927.1:0-17867 GCA_035578905.1 Stictocephala bisonia
ATGGAAGTTACCAAAACATCCCCTCCACCACCAGGCGGGTATATAACCTACGAGCCCGGCCCATCCTTGCCAGTCAAGTTCTGTGATACAGTGATCGTCTAGCCCTGAGGATGGCTTACTGTAATGTGGCCAAAACGTCGGCAATGTTTGTACATAACCCAGTGACACGGTTAAACTCCCAAGACCTAGAATTTGTTAGTGATAGTGACAACCGTGGAAGCCTATCCATGAAGATTCTCAGGAGTTATTTTATTGATGCCATATCTTTCATATTTATTTTTGGCTGAATTTTGCAAATAAATATTTACTAGATTTTTATACCTTGATTTTTCTTTTAGATGAACTTTCCATTCTGGCGGATCTCATCACACAGTGACTTGACTGCACTACAAAATGCTCTTGATATGGGATTCCTCTAACATTGTGATTTGTATATATTTAAGCACTTTCTTGTACAAATGTTTACACTTATATATTACCTATCTTCTTTTAATATAAAATATAGATGTGTACATTTTGTAGATCTGAAACGAAACTGTACAAATATACAAAATGTATAAAATTATATTCATACTCATGTATTTTTGTTTATCTCCTTGTCCCTTTTGTACTGTGTCCACACAATTAGGTAGGTCAAACATTTGTAAAGCTACAGGAAAACCAGTGGTAGTTGCGGCTCATACTAGTACACATCGTGTAAGTTGTAGGAAACAGCAGAGAATTTGTTCGCCACATACCTATGTTTAATTTGGCTGAAGGGAATTGTGGAAACTAGAACAGACAGTAAGTAATACGTCCAGGCTGAAGAGAAAACTGTGACATCATATCAGAAGCTTTCAGCTAAATAGTACACAAGCTATGCATCACTAATCAGCTTGAATTGTCATCAGAGGATTAAAACAAGTATTTTTATGTTGTCACTTCACCCATGTGATGTGATGGGAGATGTGCTTGATACAAACTGTTTAGGGAACTACTACACTTATAGTAGTGGGAATAGTTTATAACAATGACTACATTCACTCATCACACTCCTTTGAAATCCATATTTGCCCATATATTGACGATTGGCATCCTAAGAATAAATAGAAAGGGTTTATGAATATAAAAAATTGTTAATATAAGTACTTAATTATTATAAAATATAACACCATGTACACCCCATATACACATACTGTGTTAGCCCATCCGCTCGCCCATAAAAAATTGTTAATATAGGTACTTTATTATTATAAAATATAACATCATGTACAACCCATATACACATACTGTGTTAGCCCATCCGCTCACCCATAAAAAATTATTAATAAAGGGACTTTATTATTATAAAATATAACACCATGTACACCCCATATACACATACACTCAACTCCCGATTAACCGTAATCGGAATAACCGCGTTGCGGCTTAACCGGGACACGTTCCGGGAAAAATACATAAAATTAAATGCAGACGGATGCGGTCCTAATTACCGATACAAGTCAATGTTTTCAAAATGTAAATGTAGGTCGATGTTTTTGAGACTGTAGGGCATTTTTCTCGGAAGGAAGCGCGGTAGGGGAGTCACTCATCTCCAGCCGGCAGCCAGGCTCACTCAAGGTCATAGACCCCTTCCCTCTTACCCCACCCCTCTTACCCCTCCCGATACGTCAACACTCTCTCACCCGCGTTCCACGCCCCTGATCAGTAGAGCAGTGAAGTGTGACACACAGTGCGCATATTATGGCTACCGCTTCTAAACGTAAACGTGTTGTTTTGTCGATCCAACAAAAGTTGGACATTGTTCAAAATATTGAACGTGGTTCCACGGTTAAACAGATGTGTAACCAGTACAATGTTGGCGATAGCACAGTGCGTGATATTTTAAAAAATAAAGATAAACTCGTAACTTTTGCATGTTCCTCGGACTCGAATTTTGGAATGGCCAATCGGAAGACCATGAAAAAATCAACGTTTGACGAACTTGATCAGTGCATGTTGGAGTGGTTTTCGCAGCAACGCGCACAGGGAACTCCGGTATCAGGACCGATTTGCAAGACGAAAGCAAAGTTTTTTTTTGAAGCTCTCGGAATGGAAGGGGACTTCGATGCATCATCGGGTTGGCTCACGCGATTCAAACTGAGACACGGAATCCGGGATGTGTCTACGAAAGAAGAAATCTTAAGTGGTGACATTGACGCTGCTAATCAGTTTAAAACGGAATTTCAAAAATTTGTGGAGGACGAGGGACTGTTGCTGGAACAAATTTACAACGCAGATGAGTCCGGGTTGTACTGGAAATGTCTACCCACCCGGACCCTAGCATTTAAAAAGGAACACAGTACACCGGGACACAAGGCTTCCAAAGAGCGCATTACAATTATGACCTGCGCTAACGCAACTGGACAACATAAATTGCCCTTACTTGTGATCGGAAAAGCCAAGAAACCTAGATCTTTTAAGGGCACTGAGGCCAAAAATTTACCCGTGGATTATTTCAATCAAAAGGCTGCTTGGATGAATTGCGAAATATTTAAAACTTGGTTTGACTTAACATTTGTACCGGAGGTAAAAAAACACTTGAAAGCTCATGGCATTCCTCAGAAAGCTGTTCTTCTCTTGGACAACGCACCTTCCCACCCTAGTGCAACTAATTTGAGATCACCTGATGGAAATATCTTCGTGAAATATATGCCTCCCAATGTTACGGCCATGATACAACCAATGGACCAAGGCGTTATTTCATCTTTGAAACGCAACTATCGCTCAGCTATCCTTCAGAAAAGAATAGAAGAAGGGAACGACCTCAAGAGCTTTTGGAAGGACTTCACAATCTTAGATGCCATCTACGAAGTGCGATCTGTTTGGGAAAAAACCAAACCGCTGACTATCAAACGATCTTGGAAAAAAATCATGCCCGACATTTGTGAAGACAATGACTTTCTTGGATTCGACGAGACTGATTTTGTTGTTGAAAAAATCACAGAAGCTATAAAAGATGTGCCAGGAGGAGAGGAAGTGGACGGAGAAAATATACTGCAGTGGTTGGATTGTGATGCGGAAGATCAAGGGTATGAGCTGCTGACAGATGAGCAGATTGTAAACAAGATAACAGGTCCACCTGTCGTGGAGGACGAGAGTGAAAGTGATGAGGAGGGTGGGTCACGTGATCAACAACAAACAACTGTGTTGCACAGTGCTGCACTGGCGAGTGTGGAACAGCTGCTTGAGTACTGTGAGAGTCAAGAAGATGCTTCAATCGCAGACAAAATTGTGTTACGAAACATGAGAAGTAGAATCAAAAAGAAATGTTTCTCTGTTCAAAAACAGAAAACTGTTACGGATTATTTTCAAAGAAAGTAATTCACGGTATTTTGTGACTTGTAAATATTTTTTTTATTTGATCTTAGTTTTGCCGTGATTTGAGCACCTAAGTACTGTAAATGTTCATATTCTTTGTACTGTATTTACATTAACGTGTGTTATTGTGTTCAAATATGTGTGTTAGGCCCTATTCATTCATTGTGATTCCTGTCAAATACAACATTCAGGTATGTTTTAATGCAATATAAATACTGTATGTTAATTACCACCGTTTAATAGGGTTTTGCATTTTAATAACCTTTCCTGTTCATTTTATAGTATTTTGCGGATTAACCGCGATTTTACGTATCCGGGAAGCCTTAACCCTACTTTATCGCGGTTAATCGGGAGTTGAGTGTACTGTGTTAGCCCATCCGCTTGCCCATTAACCTCAACACGTATGACCATGTGATGCTTCAGTTAACAATAGGAGAACCATGTTTATATCATTGAAACCATTGATTATGAATTTAATTTTAAGTTTCAAAGAAAATAACAATAAAAGTAAAAAAAAAATATTTTGTAACTAAATTACCCTATGTACAGCCATTGAAAATAGAAGACAATTGAAATGTATGCAACATACTACTTACTTATTCAGCTGGTGTGAATTTGGGGAGGTTAGTGAATCGGGAGACCAACCAGTCTCGTAGCGTCACAGGAGTCAAGTGACTCAAGGCTAGTGAGTGGTAAACCCAGTAGCGCCAAGGAGTGATGTGGTAGAAAGTCTTTGGGCGAACTCTCAACAGAGCACCATCCAGCATGGAGTAGAGTTGACTGCAGTTTACAGCAGTGGCTGGCCTCTCCCCAGACAGCGCACTCATGTACTGCTGGCAGACTGTGAAGTACTTGCCATAGAAAGCTTCTGCTTCAGGTGTCATGGCCTTCTTCATGGCAGCTGCTTGCTCTGCTTGGTGGGACAAGATGTTGGTCTGCTGCACAAATGCTCCTTTGAACAGAAAAGCGCTTTTTACTTTTCAATCAATATTCTCATTCTATTTGTTAATAGCAATAGTGTTATTCATCTAGAATGCAAATTGACAATTTTAATAATTCAAAATAAAATAAGCTGATAAATGTTTTGGGAAATTAACAATTATAGTATTTCAAAAGAAAATTGACATAATTTTGTAATGTATGGTACTGAAATTATGGTTGGCAGATGGAGGTGTGTGATGTCGGTTTTGAACATTCCAAACCAATATGACAATTACATGTTAGTGATAACAAATAAAAGAGGCGAAGGAAAACCAATTATTTCTTTTAATGAATATCTGATTGGGATAGACTGGCAAAATCTGCTAATGAACACTGTGAACACAAAACAGAACGATGGCACAAAAAGCTTTTCATTCATGATGTACAAATGAGACTTCTAAATGCTTATTTGTTGTATAGTAAATATAAGCACTTATTTTATACACAAATAGATTTCACATCCAATGTTAAATGTCAAGTGTCAAAATATCAGCTGTTTTTGTGGTCTATTGTGGAGCACTAGTGTAGTCCCATGTAAATGTAATGCAGTTTAATCTTTAAACCAGCTGTGGTTGTGGGCCTCACTAACAAAATTACAGGTACAAATATTCCTATTAGCTGAAATATCTATTGTAGGTGTATATAATCAAAGATATAAGGTAGGAAAAGTAAAGTTTGATTTAATAATTTTAAAAAACCAAAAACACCACACAAGGAAACTGAAGCAGATAATTTACCAACAAAGTCATTGATAAAAATGACTGATTATGAACACATTTTTGCACCATTTGATACATAAAAGGTATTATAAAAGACACCACATTTAAGTGGAAAGCATGTCCTGACGTAGCAGCATTGTTTGGGAAAATTCTTTCAAGAACACCATAACTAATCACAAAAGAACGTTGTAAAGAGTTTAAATTATTTTAATCTATACATTGTACTTCAAGTCATAAGAAACATTTTATATTTAAAATAAATGACAACAGCGGTTTGTAAGTAATTTTGTACATGTTATTATTGTAGTCAATAAGTTGTTAGCTATTTTGGTGGATAATACCATTTACACACGCACATAGCTTTCTTATCCAATGTTAAATTTTGTGTTTAAAATTATCAGCTGTTTTGGGGTGCAGTTATGGAGCACTAGAGTATGCGTCATATCATTGTAAGCCTGCGTATTTCGCCGGTGTTGCCAGTTCTACTCGTTTACAATTAAAAACACACATATGGTTTGCTATGTCGCTATTCACCAAAGACAGTGGGATTTAAATCTGAGAATTGGTTGTACAGCCATGAATAACAGAATCAATCAGCTGATTTCAGCAACAATAGCGACCAAGTCCCACTCAGTAAAGATTGCCTGATTATGTAGTTCAGCATTCACCTTTTATTGCCAAAGTAGATTTACGAAAGCAAGGCTTTCGGCTAATGTAAAGTGTACAATTCCCAATAATGCCTGTCGACCTTTGTTTCAACTACTTGGAGATATATTTAAAATTTTACTCTCTCATCTTATAATTCTATGGAATGACTGAGTGGCTTCTATAAATAGTAATTTAATTTTGTAACTGGATTTCATTACTATATTCATTATGATGAAACACAAATTGTTTATTATATACAAATGATTTTTAAATACTATGGTTATTTTTAGTTTGAAAGGGTTTTTAATGAATCTGACTTATTTAGTATCTAAATTTCCTTCAAACATCTAGTTTACCTATATTCTAAGCTAAATATCGCATAGTTATTAGAATACCAAGCTTTGTATATAAAATAAATAAATTCGTTAATTTTAAATACCGGTATAAACAAAACATATAATTACTTAAATTCTATTTTAATTCAGTAATAAATCGAAAGAAAGAAAGAGAGGGAGAGAAATATCAAATTTATTTACAATCTATAACATTGAAACGATGTCAAATTTACAAAACATACATAAACAAAGTCTTTCTTTCTAGCTTTGTGAGGTACAAAAGTTAAGCTTTTCATCCACACTATAGAATGGACGATGCAGCAGGCAGTGGTCTTATACATGCTTCAATTTCTCGGATCTGGAGCTCTTTATTTTCTCAGGCAGCAGGTTAAAAAGTTTGGTCCCAGTGTATGAAGGTTTCTGCTCAAATCTTCTGGTGTGATGTGCCAGTAGGTTTAAATCATGGGCACGGCACGTGTTGTGGTGATGAACATCCTCATTGCGCTGTGGACGTAATGAGTAGGCAAAGGAGACAACTTCAAGGATATATGCATTTATCACCTCTGGATTTTCCACTCCACAAATGATCCTCTGCAGCTTTCTCCAGTCCAAATCGGCCATTACATACGTACTGATCTTTTCTGAATAACCAACAAGTGATTCATATGCTGCTGACACATGGCATACCAGAGAACAATCCCAAACCTAATGTGGCTGTCAATCAGAGCGTGGAATCCTGTTTTTAGTGCCTCAATCGTGCTGACTGCTTGTACAGCCTCTGAGTGAAGATGCTGTTGTATTTCTTGTAGAATTCGTCAATGTGCTCTTCCCACTTAAGTTGGTAACCCAGAACTAGACCGAGATGTTATGGAGTCGACCCTCTGGAGATTGGGAAATTTTGAAATTTCTTCCTTCATCCTGCACATGTTAAGCTGTCTGGTTTTCATTAAATACTAAATCATTTATACTACAGTATTACCCGGCCATGTTGAGAGATATGAATGACTCTTTCTCAAGGTCTTTTTTTTGAGTGGCTTTGGAAGACTTCAACTTGCTGGGAAAGGAACCAAAACATATGCTTAAGATTGGCGATGTGAACTAGAGGTGTAAAAGTTCATGCTGACAGTATTTTACTATCCTCGGAGAGAACTCATCCAGGCCGGAGGAGCTCTTGTTCTTCATTACTCCAATTAATTTCCTTAGTTAATTTCTAATGTTGGTGCTAAGTTTTTCAATGAAACAACAATCTTAGGCACCTCTGATAGAAAGATTTGGAGCTTTTCAGTTTGAATATTCTTCAGAATTTCGTCGACTATAGATGTGAAATAGCTGTTAAATGCATTGCCGATTTCACCTGCCATTTTTAGGCTGTGGGAACTATCCACTTAATTATCACAATTTACATCGGTTTGGTTCAACTCAAATTTTAATTTGTCGAGTGTCTTATTAGCAGCTCCACAAGGTAAATTTGCAGTAGCTGCTGACTTGGTTACAGAACTATCCTCTACATGTACTATATTGTCACAAAAAGGACATCATTATATATATCCTTTCACTTTTTCAGCAATCTACCAGTCTTTTAAGTCAGCCATTTCACCGTATTCATTATCGTCATCTTTGAAAGAGGCTGTGCTTGAGCTGTCTTCAGCTAAATTATGAGGAACTCAATAATCACATCGTTGACAAACTGTTGATGGTAGTCTTCATCCTGCAATTTCTCAGCACATATTTTTCCCAGTTTTGTTTTGTGACCCTATCAGTTAACAACCAAGGACTTCGTCCATTAGTTGCTCAACATCTGCTACCTTACAAGTATTGTTCCGTGTAGCAACTTCTCCCTTTACCTGAGCCCAGATAAGTTCTATGGGGTGGTAAGGTGGTAGGCTGACATTTCATTCCCATTCCCATTTCAACGCTGCTTTATCAATTTAAAAAACTTTCGGAGCTTTTTTAATAGCATCTTTCTGGAGTAAGATTTCTAATCTCATCATCTGTGAATGGAACAGTAAGCTGTTCCAGCCAATCTTGGATTGCAGCTTTTCTCCAGTTGGCTCTCGAACATTTTCTGTAAGTGTGGAGTGATAACTTGCATTGTCCATGACTATTACAGATCTTTCCTCAAGCTGTTTAAGGAAATGAACAAATCATTCTTTAAATAATTTTGATTCATTTTGGAGTGGTAATCTGAGTTAGGTTTAGATTTTTCAGATCAAAATATAAGCTTACTTCCTAGTAAAAAATCCTGTTTTTTCTGACCCAACGTGCAAAATAATTAATCTCCCTCCCTTTCCGACAGCCATTTTTAACCCTCCTTTGCCATTCGAATCTATCCAAGCCATTTTTTGACTGTGATTCTGACTAACCCAGGTCTCATCCAAATAAAATTTTGGTCTCTGAAGTGATTCGGTCCTAACACAGCACGGATCTTCCTAAGAAAATTGGCACGAGCGCAAATAATATATTCTCTTTCCATTAAAAATATTCTTCCATCATTAGATTTCTTATAATTAAATCCTAACCCCTTAAGTATATGGAGAATTGATGTTTGGGAGCCATTAAAAATTTATTGTTTTCTCAAGTTCTAATTTTATTTTCTCTGCAGTTGGAAACTCACCATGCTGATAAAATTTAAATACAGTTTTCCTGACGATGTCCTTGTCAAAATCATCAAGTTTAGTGATATTGGAAGATTTTTAAATGTTGACCTTGGGCTGCCAAACTTAGGTAATGTTCCAATGCTTGCAACAGTTTCTTTCTTAATAATGTTTTGAATCGTGGTTCTAGACACTCTACATGCATTGGCTGTTAATTTCTGAACTTGCTTAAAATGTATGTTCTTTACCATTTCTGGGTTACTGGATAGTTTCTCAAAAAATGTATAAACATTTGTGATTATACTTTTACTTTGTTCAAATCTTTCTTCCCATACAAGCTTCCTCGTGGCGGAGTCTGAGGTATACTCCTTTCATCAATAATTTCATTTTCCATATCACTCAAACTGTCAGCACTCATAATAATTCAGATCATACAAGTATAATTTAATAATATAATGTATAACTTAGGTATAACACAAAAGAATAACACAAACACTTACAAACCTATACAAGCATATTAAACTTTATAATAATAATAAACAAATATAAACTTTAAAAAATAAAGAAAATATACAAAATAAAAACAATACTCCACTTAGTTTGATTAGATTACTTTTATGATGTTTAAGAATAACAAATTAAACCAAAATAAACAATCACATTGAACGGAACAGCTGTAGAACTGCAGTTACTATTGGCAACACCGCTAGGCGAGAGGTGTAGAGGGGAGTATCTTCAGCTCAATCGGTCAGGCTCACAATGATATGACGCGTACTCTAGTGGAGTTTCTTGTAAATGTAGTGTCAAACCTTACTAGCTAATAAAATTACAGGAATATTTCTATAAGATGAGATGCCTATTCTAGGTGTGTGTAATCAAGGGTAATACTGATTGTCATTGAGACGCATCATTATTTATTTTCAAATAGAATGAATTAAACATGTAACCCAAAACAACAATGTTAAATTGTACCATCAAACAAAGTAAAACTGAAATATATTATATCGACTAGCCAAGCTTTTACTGTTCACACCAGCAGTTTATAGAAAGCACCAATCAGCTCTTATTGCTCGTTAAGATTAATATGTAGCAGTAACATTACTGTACCAGGCAGAAGTGTGATGACGGTGATGCCGTACTTGGACCACTCCACTCGGAGGCCCTCTGACCAGGCCTGCAGACCCGCCTTGCTGGCACCATATACTGCAAATCCCGGCAGTGGCAGGCTGGCACAGTGACTGCTCACATTGATCACACGACCTTTACAGCAAAATAATACTTATAACTTTCCACGTAACTTAGACACTGGTTCTTTAAGCAAGCCTTTTTTTAAAATAAATGTTTGAAATTGTAAATAACATTTAATTAGATAGCGTATTATTCCCACTTCCCAGATTACACTGTTTTATTTGGCATGTAATTTATTAACCTTTTAAGTACTATTCACCTTTGTTATAATACTGTCGTCCATGTGATATACCCTAAAGTGCTAAGCAGTTTTGTGTGAAAATGTAGTTTTGTTAAAACGCTCATAGATTCGTTATTTATTGTCATATCTTCATACTTTTTGTTTTGTATTATAAGAAAATAAACATAGAACAGCCCTATAGCAAGAAAATACATACAACAGTATTTTTATTTATTAAAAAAATAAATAATGTTTTTAATTTTTGTAATTATGAATAAAATAAGCGTGTCTGAATATTTTTTATTATTTTTGTTACCTATTCCACTGTAAAGAGCATTTAATAAAAAACAATTTTCATATATTTTCAGTTCATTAATATAAAAAATAAGGAGTATAGAGGAAATATAAAAAATATTGTCCTTGCAAAAATTAGTTGAGAACTTGACATATGAAACGTATGTTTTGAACAAGCAAGCAATAACTATTCAATCATACATATATGTCATTGCACTGTTTTATTTTGATAAAACCATTATTACAGTAAATGAGGTATTTTAGTTTTGAAGCATCAGCTCTTCATCAATAACACTGCGTAGCAAGGAATCGTTTGCGGGTAGGTTTTTATTAGCTATACTAAAAACAATGAATTTATTATAAATACGGAACACAAAAGTTCAAAACAAACGTTTCATAAAACAAACTATTTATATGCATGATGCATTTCTGTTTAATAAAATATTATACAACTGAACAACAAAAAGCACTCACAAACTTCACAAAACAAACAGACGAACATAACCTCGATCTTCCTTCCTGCGAAATACATAAAAAGTCAATTGTCGGCAACCAAATGGCCATAAATCGATTCTCTAATACCTGTGGAATAAAATGACATCAATAGCTGTAAGTAAAATAAACAAGGTTCTCATGTATACATAAAATACGTAGCGTCTTCTTTTAGACATAAATACTAGCACTAGAGCGGTTAAATTACAGTGCTTGAGTGTTGCTCAATAAAATATAAACTGAACCTCTATTTTTCCCATGTGGGAACATCCAAAAAATAAGCCATATTTACCATGTAATATCAACAGGTAAATTTTATTTAGGTAAGAAGATAGCTAGATCACTGCACTGTATATTTCTTTATGTTTGAAAATAACTGTCAATTGTTCAATTTCCTTTTCATCTGTCGCCAAACTGAAACAGAGCTAGAGACCAGGCTAGATGAGTGATGTGTGAGTATGCAAGTTGAATGAATGACGCTGCTTGGATGTGTTGTGAAAGTGATGTTTGAACAACAGAAGTTGTTCGGACAAACCCATGTCTGGAGGGTTGGGTCTTCCCACAAGCAACGTTGAGCGTACTTTGAGCTTGGGTTAGAGATAGCGCTGGTTTGAATCCGGCCTAGACTGGAAATGTTTATCAGTAATATTCACCTTGTACTGTACTGGTTCGCCCCCTTACTCTGTCTGAATAAGTTCCTCGCACAGATCAATAGTCTATGAGGAACAGGCAGAGTAAGGTTAAGGACATCGGCCTCTCATTTTTTCTTTAAAAAAAGAAGAATAAAATTTCATTCTGAGTGTTGTCATTTCAAATGTTATACTGGCAAATAACTAGTTTGAATAATCAATAGTTTTCCTTTACTTTTTATGCTACTGATCAAAGTTTTAGGTTCTTTTTAATACCATTACAATCAGTTTGAACTGACGATAAAAGTGATATGCATGTCCAAACAATACTGGCAGATGTCATGTTTACTGTGAAATATTGCCAGCTGTTACGCCATCTTGGTATGAGGAGTATCATTAGAATGTGATTTTTTACAATGCTATTGTTGTAAAATGTTAGAACTTATTTATTATTGGTTTTACAACATTTTTGTATGTAGGATAATTATTTAATAAACTGAGAAAGTTCTACAGCTTTATAGAGAGTTAAATTCTCGGAGTTGCTCAAATACTGTAACAGGGATATTCCAGGATTAAATTAAGTAAGAGTAAACGTTAATAAAATGAATGTTAACCCTTCATACGTGGCAAACGGATACATATCCAGCCTTCACTTTGCCTCAAACGCAGTTAACGAATACATCCAAAATGAAATATTTCTGTCGATAGTGTGAAGGATAGTTCCAAAAGCTTCCACTAGAGTGCGACATCAACTTAGACATGTCTAGCTAAACTCCCTCAGTCTATCAAAAACTTAAATCGTCTATGAATAAAAAGGGGCGCGGCACCGTCTCCTGCCTTTGCACACGCATAAAACGGAAATATCTGTAGTCTGTCGCTCCACCCAAGCAGTTTTCATCACTTATCGTTCTTTTCCTTTGTTTTCTAGTTTTCAATTATTTTGTGGTAGTTAATATTGTATCATTAATGACAGGTATAAATTTCAATACAATTATTTTTGTTACATAATTACATGTTAATTTAAAATAAGGTAAAATAATTTCCGCATGCAAAGGGTTAAAATAAATAATAAGACTATTTAGTGTAAGATAGTGGAATACTGGACTTCCTACAAAGCCCCGGTTATACATAAAAGAAAACAGGATACAAGTTATATGAATTTTAAGGTCTACCAAGGTGCAAAAGGGCATTTTGATTCACTCTAACTCAACGAAAGGTCAAGATTCAACAGGACTAAATTAGAGGTAGCCTAAGTATGTGTTCGGAAATAACTATTCCTATTAGAAATTCAAAATAATCAAGGTCTCTAAGGGAATTTACTATACAATTCATAGGTGTTGCAGTGACTAACCGTACTTGTTGGAAGCTTGACGAAGATGATCAGCTAGCTAGTTCCCCTTCAGATCCTAAGACCCCACAACATTGACCCTAGTTCCCTTCAGTTCCTAAGAGCTGACCCAGGAACTAATAAGTCGGCTGGCGCTGAAGCATCACTGTTGTGTTCATCGAATTAAGTTTTGCCTGCTAGATCTACTGAATTTTCTATTTCAACAACCTAAAAGTGAGGATAGAGGATACTCGTTGAGATGTAATGGGCTAGTTGTTTGGTTATGTTAATTAAAATCAGTTTGGTTACATCTAGTTGAAGGTTGATAGATAGGGATTATAGTTAATATTGACAATGAGTCTTGTGGTGAAATAGTGTATAAACCGGCGAGTAAAATGTCAACTATTCAGCTTTGTGGCGGATTGGCTGCTATGATTTGTTGAATGTTTTAGGTGTACAGCTGAGCTGTGGGGGCATGAGATAATGAAGAGAGATGGGATAGCCTTGAGGAATGAGTTACCAACTGGCCTACAGGAATGACGTGGACCAAGATGTACACGGTCACACTAAGTTCAAATTTGTGTTTATTTTATTTTCCCTAACTAATACATCATAAATGTCTGGCTAGTATAGTTTTTGTATAGAATGGAGTAAATTCATATAAGATGCAGTTTATATAAATAGTATGCTACTAATGAACTAAGATTTTTTTTAAAAACATAAGATATGATATAATTCACGACTGGCTCAGCCATACACAGTCCCGCAGCTAGCTTCATAAATGTAATTACCCCATCTTGTGTAGGTGATGTTTGGTGGATTAACCCTTCGCGAGCTAATTTATATTCTTAATGTAACCATATACGAAACTTGGTTGGGTCACTACTAAATTGTTTACCAATATATTATATATATAATATTATGCTTCAAAATTAACTGTTGTATGCAAAATGAACTAATAATTGGTGAAATTTTTTTTACATATTTTTCCAAAAGTAATACTTGCATATATAACGTCATTAGCTCTAAGGGAAATTGTTTTGTACGTTTTTACCGCTCATTAGCTTGTTCTACTAATATCAGTTGTTAGGTAAGTTTGAAATAAAATACTAATTAGTTGTTAATTTCATTTAATGTACAATCTAATCACTAAACATGATATTACAAGTGTATTAAAGCATATTTCTCTCTAGTACGATATGCCTCAAAGCAGATTTCTGAATGCAAGTGAGGCTTTTCCTGGCAGGTTTTGCAAAAATAAACACAACTAAATTTCATAAATAAAATAAACAGAACAAATCGAATTCATAAGTAACTCCGAAGTAACTCTTGTCTAAGTAAACAAAGTGTGTGGCACGGAATGCAGCAGACGAAGCAGTGGACGCTGGACTAACAACGATACAAGTTTTAGACAGAGAAGAGGGTCAGAGATGGTAGGGAAGGGGGAGTCAGCAATATTATTGGGTGGAGGGTGTAGTATGACTAATAACGAATTGCGTGTGACCTTGGGAGGCAAGGTGGGGATCAAACAAACTCAAATTTCATATGACGGGTATTCCCGGCGAACGTTCTTTGAGCTAAAAACATTGTGTGTATATATACGCACACCGCTCGCTCAGGGAAAAATGTTTGTGTTTATAACCGGCATACGCTCGCGAAGGGTTAATATTTCTATTTTGTAATTTGTAAAAAGCTGGCTGTGATAATTTTAGGATCTCACTTTGTATAATGCTCTCGTGGCTTGATTTTTGCTTTCATTTTAACTATCAGACAAACCGTCTTTTAACACTCTGTGGGTCGGCCCTGCCCCTTTGTTAAATATTCAATCCACAGCCATTAGCCAAGCAAGAACTATAGGTACACTACATCATCATGGCTACCACTCTACTGCTTGTAGGCAGTTTTAAATTATTTAGATCTTGATTGGTTAGGTTAAAGGGTACTAGGCCAGGAATTAGTACGTTGGAAAGATAGGACATCAGCAAACTTACCTTGGAAGACAAGTTCACTAACATCAGAATAGTAGTAAACAAATAAAAAAGAAGCACACTGTCAAAAATTTTCTGTACCACTGGCACTTTCTTCAGGTGAGTAAAGAGAGAGATTATGTCCAAGGTTGGAATCCTCAACTGAGCTAACGGTTGATACTTTACTCGTTCACGCAGTAAACGAGGCCCATGTGAACTGACAAATGGTTTTTTCATTAAAAAAATGTTTAAATATTTAATAATTAAATATTTTTAAAATAAATATTAAACAATTAGATATGTAAATATTAATTTAAAATAATAAAAAAAGAAACACCAACAGTGGGAAGAGAAGAAGGACTGATGTTATGAGAGAAAGAAATAAAAAAGGTAGAAAGTTAATATGTATCTTGGTATTGTATAAGTCGAGATTGGCAAAATTGACAAAGAAATAAATAAATAAGGTAAGATAGCAACTGTATTTATATGAATGCAACTACAAGCCTAATAAGGAATAGGAATGGTCCCTTGAAATGTAAGAAGATTATGTACAAAGCATATTATGTGTTGTAACTTAATTGTTGTCAGAGTGGAGACACGGAAGATGGGACAGAGGGGTATAAAAGTAAAATAAACGCTTGCAAAATGAGATTTTTAAATAGTAATCAGAAAAAAATAGAATATGGAATGAAGTAAATAAAAGGAAAGCTGGGCAGAAACCATTATTGGATAGAATGAGGAGGATAGATCGAGGTGGTTCATGACATGGAATGGAGGGAGAATACCAAGAGATCAATGGAGTAAAGGAAGGTGTAGAGAGGATAAAAGACTTTATAACATTCTTACATATGAGACGCCGACACAATGTTGTGCGTATTTAAGGCGAATATGAATGGTTATATGAGTGTAGTCTGGTTACTAACTGAGTTCAACTGTTCCTCAGAAAGGGCAATTTATTAATAGCCCAATAGCCAGGGCAACACTTATATCCTGTGGTGAAACAGAAATTATACGAAAATAGAAGATGGTAGAGAGGTCTCTGTAACAAGTAGACCCTGTAGTATTGGTGGATAGCTATTTACGTTCTATCCACCAATATTACAGGGTCTAGAACGTATGCTATGCACACTAACCCTTCACGGTATGATTTTTTTTATTATGTCTTAATTTTTAGTTAATTAGTTAACCTCTAATTTTAATGTTCATTGTAGGCAATTTTTATCTGTATAAGACATGCCTACAATGAACATTTTTAGGTTAGGTTAAAGGGCACTAGGCCAGGAATTAGTATATTAGAGAGATAGGACATCAGCAAACTTACCTTAAAAGACAAGTTCACTAACATCAGAGTAGTAGTCACAAACACAAAATACACAAAATCTCACAAATTTTCAACACCACAGGCATTTTCTTCAGGTGAGTAGAGGGAGAGAGAGAGAGATATAGATATGCTCTCTCTCTCTCTCTCACTCTACTCACCTGAAGAAAATGCCTGTGGTGTTGAAAATTTGTGAGATTTTGTGTATTTTGTGTTTGTGACTACTACTCTGATGTTACTGAACTTGTCTTTTAAGGTAAGTTTGCTGATGTCCTATCTCTCTAATATACTACAATGAACATTAAAATTAATATTAAACTAATTAACTAAAAATTAAGACATAATAATAAATCACACTCCTAAGAGTTAATGTGCATATAGTCAGCAAGAACATTAAAAAATTTGTTTTTAGTTTCCAATTTAATTAGATAAGTTTTAATGCTCTAGTCCAATTGATAATAATTAAACCGTCTCCAGACTGTTGCCCAACCCTGTTTAATAACATTGTTTAAAGAACATTTTTAATGTAAGCATAGGTTGATATGCACATCATTTTAATGGGCTGGCTAAGCAAAGAAGAATGCAGCTAACCGCACTTCAAAAGCTTTATCCGTTTCAAAATGGTGGCGGTTTAAAACCTATGCTTAAATTAAAAATGTTCAACTGACTCCTCATGGACTGTTCTCATAGAAGAATAGCAGGACACCGAATAAATCTTAAAGTAGGTGTTTGGGGAACAGTAATCCCCAAGGCAGAATGCTTTCAATCTTTCTGCGACAGTATATAGAAAAAACAAAAACTTTCTGCAAGTACTATATAGTACCTAGTATATAGTATTATATAGTACTATATATAGGTCCCAATAGCGTAAAATATCAACTGGAAAAAAACATTAGTTATGTTGTACACATTATTTCCCAGCTATAGAATGTAGCCTAAAGACGTTTACCTAAATAATAAGATAGAAACACACTGTTATAAATTAAAATAATTGAAAAGGCTTTTTTAAATACATTATTTTTTTTTTTTTTTTATTCAAACTCAATACACAAATAAGAAAGTTGAAATAAATAAATTAGACAGTTTAAATTGTTTCATTTTTAATATTTAGAGAGCAAACAAACTGGGTGGAAATAAGCTAATATGCTTAGTTTCCTAAAATTATGGTCGAATTCAAAGGACCGTAAAAATTACGATTATTTATTATCCTAAACAAAGAAATTTTCTCTGATAGTAATAGTAAAATAATAATTGTTTAAAAGATGTTTCTAACTAACTCATTGCTAGCGAGTGGTTCTATATAACTGAATTATAGATTATAGATTTTATTTGGAATTTGTATTTATTCACTCAAGTATTGATCTTGTTCTTTGTCGCAAAATTAATTATTTTTTTTTAATGATAAATATCTTTCCTTCACAGTATTATAATTAAAATATTAGATAGTATAAGGTTATATTTTATTTATCACTACCAATGCCAAAGAAAAAAGCGTAAATTTTGTTATTAAAATATTTTCATTTCACCATTTGTACCAAGAATGAGGTGCGTCTTATAGTCTTGTAAATAATCACCCAGAATCTTCTAAAACTACTGTTTTTATCCACAAGTCTATAAATTATAGTCCCAAATTTGTAATATAGACGTAAATATTAAATTAAGGGATACAAACTCTGATTATTTATGTTTTATTCAAGTTTATTTGACCAAGATTATAACGATGACCAGTAATTCATTGGTTACAGATGCAAATGTTAATTTTAGTATGCACTTATACTTTTTATTAGTTCTTTATTGCCGAACCTGACCAAATTCC
>JAQJVL010008928.1:0-17859 GCA_035578905.1 Stictocephala bisonia
TGGAGTATTGTGGAAGACTTTTTGGAGTATTGTGGAAGATGTGAAATTATTATATTAAGGTGATGAGGGGAGACGACGGATGAGATGAGAGGACGAGGGAAGATGACAGCCAAGTGACGGAGCAGCCGCATCCACCACCGAAATCTCACGCAAACAACCGCGCGAATGTTATCGTGTCAAACAACCCAGCGGAGAATGGGTGCCGCGATCGAATCACTTATAATGTTCCACAAACACCGCGCCGCCGGGACTGCCTACACAGCGCTCCGCGAAACGATGCCACTGTAGAAATCTCGACCGGCGTTCTGGCCGGATTCACCGCGCACCAAAACTCAACCCCACGCGTAAAACTAGTACATTCAACACTCATATTTTTTCCCCATCAAAATTCACGCCTAGCACTGCGCCAGGCAAACACAACATTTTCAACCATGAAAAATTATCAATCCAAGCAAACTGTGAAATTATCAATCTAACCAAATTATGAAATTATCAATCTAAAATTTACGGTGGATTATCCACCCTAGATAATACTGGGCCAGGAACGGCAAAACCCTACTACTCACACACAAACACACACACACACACACACACACACACACACACACACACACACACACACACACACACACACACACACACACACACACACACACACACACACACACACACACACACACACACACACACACACACACACAAACACACACACACACACACACACACACACACACACACACACACACACACACACACACACACACACACACACACACACACACACACACACACACACACACACACACGCGCGCGCGCACACACACACACGCGCACACACACACACACACACACACACACACACACACACACACACACACACACACACACACACACACACACACACACACACACACACACACAAGCACGCACGCGCACACGCACACACGAACACACACATACACACACAAGCACGCACGCGCGCACGCACACACGAACACGTGCGCGCAAACACAGACACATACACATATACACACACTAACACACACACACACACACACACACACACACACATCCACACGCTGAGAGTGACCCACCCACCACCCATACACCACAGTGGTAGTGAAGGTATTACTTTTCAAATATGTAGTTTAAATGAAACTATAACATAAATTGTGCATTTAATATTGTATACTAACGTCATCAATGTGCTTTATGAGATATAGTTTTCGTAACAGAAATATTCTTCCTATTCCAAAATATAAAACAAGTTTTTTCACCAAACTGCTCTTACACAATGTTATCAGGTTGTACACCACACTACCGCACGAGCTTAGGGCTGATATCGATTGCAGGTGTTTTGGTTTACTTGATAAATAAGCTTTACTCCAGCGTTAGGGATTATTTCTCTTGCTAAGGTTATGCTTATACTAATGTTAGGCTATAAGTATAAATAATAAGTATTTATGCAATTGTGTTATTTGCTTATTTAATCATTTTTCTATACTCAAAAAAAAGGAAAAAAATCCATTTATACAGTAGTGTAACTTTTTTCTATGAAGACTTACTGATTTGCTTTTTCGTTTCTTTATTGTGTATTTATGTTATTATTCAAACCAAAGTAATATTATTTTTCTAATTCTACTTTAGTCTCTAGTTGGTGCATGTTATACTATATAAGCTATAATTTCCACGGATTTATCTTAAGAAATATAATAAACATAATAATAATTATTTTATTTATTACTATTTTTGTCAATTCTTTATTATTATTAATTTATCATATTTATTGTTAAAAAGTTCTTACTTATTATATATAGAGGACCCTCTGTGACTGTTTATTAATTTTATTACAACAAAACCAGTATTGAATAACCAGTTATATTAAAAAGAACCACAATCCTTCAAAGTGAAAGGCATTCATATTGACCGAATGAAAGAAAAAGAGGAAGCAGTGAAGTAAGAAATCGTACAAATTCTACGATACTCTAAGCATGGCTGAATGCTTCTTTTCCATCTTAAAGTCGTTTTAAATGAACTTGTAAGATGTTCTTAAGAGTTCCTCCATTCATACTTTCTTACCACAAAAATCAGTACATTTTTATCAATTAAATCATTCATAATCATATTATTGTATTTTAAAGTTCTGTTTGAAAGTCAGTACTGTTATACTTTTTACTTTCGTGCTTGCCGATTGAATCTTATTATGAATCTTAGCATGTTCTAGTATGCAACAGTCAATATAATAATAAGAAAATAATTTTTAAGGATGGCTCTTATAAAATATATTTTAATAATTTATTTTAGTTTATGTTTTTCAAGCAATGTAATACTATAATGCAAAATTATATGGAAAAACACTAAATTAATATATTTCAAAAAGTATACTATCAAATTATGTTTAATTTATGTTTATAGAATAAACTAGTTTAATATTCACAATTATTATTACAATACATCATAAAGGTAATGTATTTTAGTTGAAAATAATAAAGCAGACTAAGAAATGGTTGACAAGTGAATTCCAGTCAAATAGAGTTGGTTATGAAGTGATATTCTCACGTTTGCTTATCTCTACTAGCACACAACTAGGGCCATTTAATAATGCAAACATTCCAATCCTATCTCGTCCTCTAGTGATAAGTCTAAACCTATAAAAAAATTTAATCACATATGTCATATTAATGAGATTGTAATTAATTAAATGATACGTAGCAAAAACACCATTTTAAATAATTTGTAGAAAAGAAACTTCAATATTCCAATAATTTAATTTTTTACTGAGTGAAGCCTTTTGTTGTCAAAGCCAACACCATCAGAATAATCACAATTGATACAAAAATGTAATATTTACATTTTAAAAAAACATATGATTTAAATAATAAAGTTTAATGAAATTTAAGTATAAATACAAATAAAGTTATAAAAAGATAAATAATATGTATACAAAATAATAAAAAATAATAAATAAATAAACATACATATGAAATTAAATAAATGTTTAAAGATTTAAAAAAGTTAATAATGAAGAATTTTGAAACAGGCAAGGTACATTGTTTACGAGGTTTTTAATTTTTCTTTATTTTGATGGTTTAATACGCATCTAAATACTTATTTTTATTTACATCTTTGAATAAATTAATTTTAGAACAAATATTATTGTTTTCATTAGCATGTTTAGTTATTGCTAACTTTTCTGGTTTGTTGTACTTGAAATTTCTTAAATGTTCTTGAAGTCTAGTTTTTAATTTTCTTTTTGTTTGTCCGATGTATAGTTTTCATAATAATACAATTTATCTCGTAATGCCAGATTTTTCTTCTTCTTGAATTTTAGATTTCGATGAATATATTTTAATTTGGCTTTTGAAGAAAAAGTTATTTTATTTTGTGCATGTGTTTTAAAAGTTTTTTGTATAACTTTACTGTGATAGTTGAATGTTATAGATGTCTAAATTTCTTCTTTTTTGTTATTTTGGAAAAATTCTGTTCATCTGGTCAGTTAAAATTTAATTGAATCCATTATATTATATAGCTAGTTGTTTAATTTCGTCGACTTATTTTAAATATTTTCCTTCATTAAGTGGGGTGTTTAATAATCTGAGAATTAGGCTGTTGTAAACTGATATTTTTTGGGAATGAGGATGAAATAATCTTTTGGAATAAACCTGTCATTGCTTGTTGGTTTTTTGTATATGTCGAACTCTAAGTTTCCGGATGATTTTTTCATAACAAGTAAATCAAGGAATGGTAATGTATTTTCATTTTCAATCATCAAAATATAATTATCAAAATCCAAAATTCAAGAAGAAGAAAAATCTGGCATATACAAGGTAAATTGTGATTGTTGTGAAATATTATTCATCAGACAAAAAAAAAAAAGAAAAGAAAATTAAAAAGAAGACTTCAAGAAGATTTAAGAAATTTCAAGTACAACAAACCAGAAAGGTTAGCAATAGCTAAACATTTTATTTCATATATATATATATATATATATATATATATATATATATATATATATATATATATAATATTTATACATAGTATTTATTTTTACACAACTTTATACGTATTTATTCTTAAATTTCATCAAAACCATATTATTTAAAACATATGTTTAGAGAAAATTGTAAATACTAAGTTTTTTTATCAGTTGTGGTTAGTCTGATATGTTGTCTTTGGCAAAAAAGACGTCATTCAATAAAAATTTAAATTATTGGAATTTTGATATTTCTTTTCTATAACTTATATAACTTCCAATAAGAAGAGCTTTAAAAATAAACCATTTTAAATGTTTATGGTCTTAGATAAATTATTAAAGTAATTAGTAAGTAAAAATATAAAACATGGACTTGCATTTTATGACTTAATTTAAAATGGAGTTTAAATTTTAGTTATTCAATTTAAAGTTTATTTTTAAGTTTATGTAAGTAAATCTTACAGTAAAGATGAAGGCTTCTCTATCAGCTGAAAATCACACCAATACTACGTCGTTCGGATTCCACGTAAAGCTGTAGGTCCCTTATATTCTCTCGCTATTGGACTATTAATAAATGGCCCACTCTGAGGAACAGTCAAACTCAGGTAGTAACCAAACTACATAAGTCATCCACACTCATGTACATATATATTCCACCTAAAATTCGTCCAAGGTTGTGTCGAGGTCTCATATGTAAAACAGCAAGTAAAAGTAATCTATTCTCTCTTAATTTGCAACTGTAAATTTAGGAAAAGTTATGTACGCAAAAAAGATTTACAAATTTCGCAAAAAAGATTGCAATACTATTTGGTTAAGTCATAGTAATAAATAAACAATAGCAGAAATTATACATAAAATGTAACGGTCAGTTTTATTTCTCTCAATTATCATTATTTAGTACTACGACAAATTTCATGAGGGATGAGAAAGATTTAAGTCACGAAAAGAGTTTTTTCACTACACTACTATGAGTTTAGCTGTTTTCGTTATGTGTTTACAACCTGCGAAACATCATATTTTCAACAGCTGTCTATTGTTTACTACCGAAAGTAACATTGTTTACAACCAAAAATTTTCCACAGTCAACAACACCTGTTTTTATTCCGTAGTGTAGCGAAAAAAGTATCGTTCAAAACTCGAGTGAAAGTTTTTTGTATGTTCTAGACCATTTGAAGTGCTCGACAAGTCTCGCACTTCTAACATATGGTCTCGAACATGCAAAACCCCACTTTCCACTCTTGTTATGAAATATACTATATAATGATTTAAATTATATTAAATATTGATACAAAAATATTTTACTTCTCTATTGTTATAATTATAAATTTTTTAATGTTAACCTAGTTGTAAAATATCATACATAATATTGTATACATAATATACTATCACATACAGGGTGGAAAAAATATGGAAACGCTTTCACAACAACGTTATTATTTCCATTTCTAATTTGATAATTTATCTTTTATATTATTTTGTTACATAAAGAATACTTTTTGTTCAGAATAGTTTACTTAAAATAGTTAAAACAGAGGGGAAATATTGTTTTCAAATTAGTTTCTTTGAAACTAAAACAGTAGATGCTATGGAAAGATAAACCTTTCGAAGTCCAGTTTAGGTCTTTATTTTTCTTGAGTATACATTTTGTTCAATACCAAACTCGACCTATGCTTATATTGAAGATTTTTGTTCAACTCTTCGTGGGCCGTCCCCTTGATAAGATGAAATATCGCTAATGGCGTCAAAAAGTAACCTCTTTGTAACCGTCATCGTATACAAGATTTCACTTTTACAAGTGAAGTCATAGACAATTTGTAAAAGCGTTTCTATGTCTTTTCCTACCCTATATTTATAGTCATTATAATCCCCCAATATTTTGAATACATTAACTACTGTAATTCTCATTTCTGAAATAATTGTTACAACACTTTTGGTCAAGAGTAGTCAGAAGCAATGGCAGTACTAAATGTATTCTTAAAGATATGTTTAAGGCAGTAAATATAGAGGATTTGATTACGTAATTTTTAACATTAAACCTTGATTATCTGTTATAGTTAAGTGTTATATGTAAGTTTCGTAGTTTATTAAATTATTTTATTCAATTCATGTAGATCATAAAGCTATTGGCTTTGTCATATCATATGGCATGTATTAGCAAATTATTTACACTTTTTACTGATACAAACTGAGGCAAATGTGTTTTACCACAATAATAATCCAAAACAAGTTATATCTAATTATTTTCACAAAGAATTTAGATAGTTATTTTGAAGGTTAAAAAAATAATATTGCTTGAGGTTGTTTTCGTAATGATGTTCTAGTCCCTATAAAATAGAGTTTACCTCTATATCATAAAATATATTTTATGTAGCAAACACGAATAATGTTTTAATAGTATTGAAATATAATTTTTCAAGTTCTAAATGTATAATAATTACCATATATTTCGTTAAAGAAAAATATTTTCAATTTTTCTTTATTACGATTAAGATCCCCTAAATATATTTCTTATTCATGTCGAAATACTTTAAAACAAATAATAGGCTACCTTTATAAAACCCATCGTCTTACAAAGTGAATTGAATTGAAGCCAAAGTGAAGTGAATGCCGTTCAATGCCAACAAAGAGTGAAGAGAGCAGGTAGTGAAGTAAGGAAGCATGATAATAATGAACGAATCGCTAAACATGGCTAAACGCTACGTTTTATTAAAAATAAAGTTAATTTAACTGATCTCAGAAGATGGTCTTAAGACTTCCTTGTAATCATAATTTCATTCTTTCCTTTACATTAATTTATCTGAAGAAAAATTATTATTTTATACATATTTTCGTTAAGGAATTGTTGTGAGTAAGGATTTCACAAACTCCCTGCCACAATGGATTTTTTACAATTAAGGAATTTTTAGTATATTCTTAATCAATTATTTTGGAAGATAATTTTACTTCGTGATTGAGTAAGGCACTAAACTTTACATATCATACATGTAGGTGTTAATACAACAATATGGAGTTTGATGTTAGATCTAGAGTTTTAGAAAACAGATTCAGGTTTAAGGACAATACATTTTATCCAATCGACAAATGCAAATGTATTTTCCTGTGTTCAAACACTGTCTTATGTACGATTTCATATTTTATATTTCAGGATTTATTTTAATATTATGGTAAGTATTTTAAGATAATTATGAAACCTGAGTAATTAGTTTGTTAATTAGTTGTTAATAAAATCATCACCATTAGTAATGAGAACTTCACAAAGAACGAATATAAGTAACTAAATATTAATTAATCCTGGTCGATTACTAATAAACATAACAGTGTTAGTGAACCTCCTACCCACCATTACACGTACGCTGTTTGTACTGTACTCATTTATAGGCTATTCTATAAACGAGTCAACAAATGGTTGCATATTTATAGAATATATTTAAAGAAATATATTTATTCATCTATTAATGTTGAATAAATAAAATATGCCACTTTATTAATATTTTATAAAAAATAAAATTTAAAATTATACCGAAATTTAACAATGTGTTTGAACTTTTCTGTCATTTTATGTTGTTTGAACTGTATTTGCATAATATAGAACTCATTAATAAAATTTAAAATATAAAATAAACTTGTAGTTAATTATTTACTTTAAGCTTGGATGCTGTAAGAAGAAACTTTGCGTTAAGTAAATTGTTGAACTTTTAGGTAATTATTTACTTTCAGCTTGGATGTTAAGAAAAGTAAGAAACTTTGCGTTAAGTAAATTGTTGGGTTTTCTATTCCAAAATGTTCATAATTATTCTTCTAGTTATACAAATATGTAACAACGTATAAGTTGAGTGGATGCTGATTACTTAGGTTTGCCATACGTCCGCATTTTGTACATTCAGTGACCGTGTACGTACCGTACAAAGGAAAATCCGGGTTAATATTCGTATTTTTCATTCTGTTATTATTAAAAATATATTTTTAATATTTTATATGGTAAAAGGACCAACATCATCAATCGTCTGTTGTGTGTTGTATGAATCACAGACTATGCACTACTATACTACCACACACCTCAATTTCCCTCAATTTCAAGCAAAATAAGTGTGAAAATTTTGAAAAATTTTTAGAGTTTGTCCTTCTCTGCCCGGTACTTGGCACCAGTTTAACAAGTTTTTTCACTTATGAAAAATTCTGGACACTCAATCGGAACAGACCGTCACTAGCGTATTAGAGATGGTCGAAGCTATTCTGAGCATGAAAAGCCATTAAAAACAATATTTCTTTACTTAAAAAGTTAATCTCTTCAGAAAAATATTACTGGATCCAGACTTCAGCCAGGATCAGTACAAATAGTAAAAATTATGGCTGTGTTTTCAAACTTAGGCAACTTACACTTAACGAATGTTTTTTTTAAATTATTCTTTTTTAATATTGTATTACTCTTAAAGCTCAAATTAAAATATAGTTTTAATATCATTATTACATATCACATTAATATTAAATATCAATAAGTATTATTTTCCCAATTTAACAACCAAAATCGAATTTTATTAAAGACCCCCCCCCCCCCCAAAGACCCCTAAGTAAATCTGGTGTCCTTATTTTACTATGGATATGTATGGCAATCCATACATTTAATAGCCCAAATTTGATCGACGTCAGTGACGTACTGTAGCTGAATTCCTAAAAGATAACCGGTGTGAAAACAATGTTAAAAATAGCAATGTAATGGTTCCTCAATGAGAGATTATTTGTTTTCCCTTCCCTTTAACAGAATAGCCTTTTTATTTTCCCTGTAGTATTATTTTTATTAAGGTTCTTCTATGTATGGTAAATTTTAGACGAATTTCAAAATCAATACTGGAAGATAAGTAATTTTTAATCATGAGACTACCGTACCATAAAGTAACAACATATTTAAATCTTACTGTACTTTTATATAGCTTGCAGTTATTGACTGGATAATTATGGTTATATGTTATTTTTAAATATTTATTTACCATATTTTAAGAATAAATAAATTTGAAAAAGTTGTTTTTTAATTGGTACTCTCATAGGTCAAAATATTTAAAAAATAGATTAATAGATTCTTCATCAAAGAACCTTCAACATTGAAAAGTAAAGGTCTAATAAAAACCATATAAAATATTTAAAAACTACTTTACTCTTTCATAACTTATACAAAAATACGTCTTACATTATACTCCGAGATATACTAAACAAACACAATGTAAATTTATTTTTTCATATTTTATTTTATTTCTCTCAGTAGATTTGATAACTTAGCTACTTTATAATTAGTAACTGACAGAAAGTATTATTTTTCAGCACTGATTATCTTATGGATTACATGCAATAAAGTATATATCTTCATTTAATTAGTTAATGGCTGAACTGATTTACAAAATAATCTCATGTTATATTGTTGTCATGTATATTAATTGTTAATAAAAAATCAAGGATATCACGACGTACTATCGTTTATAATGAAGTTGTATACATCGCTAAAGAATAGCAACTAACCAACAGAGACATCTTATTTAATTGACGTACTAATATTAATTAATTAGTTCTCGACTGGGATTAAACTATTAAATCCAATTTGGTAAATTACAAATACACATTCAAGTAGAGATACTGTTATAAATTCTGACAAATTTTGCCCACTGAGACTCTTTGGGATGCAGAGGTACATTTAGTTACTAAATGGGGAAAGCACTGGCTTGTTTGCATTGTTAAGTGGCCCCGGTTGGGTGTATTTGATAACGTCAAGGTAATGTGAGTGTATGTCTTTACACAGCTAACTGATACTGACCGGCCTTTTTATTATTGTTTATCGTTTTCCATAAACATTGATTTACAATATTTACGCTGTAATATGAATATGTTTGTATATTGGAAAATTTTAGTAGTTTGTAGGATACAACGTGTGTAATTTAAGGATTGATTTATTGGTCCTCATCCTCATCCTCCAAGCAGTACTTGCACTGAGGTGACCTGACCTTCCCCACGCGGTCTGAAGTATCCGTCACTCGCAAGAAGCTGCCACAGATAAAAATCAACCTCTACATGGCAATGACCGATCCAGATCTCGATATGTCGTTAAAGCGATATGTTCACCGCCCATCATGTACTATAATACCACTGCCATGCTCACAGAAAGCATGGAAAACTTCATCGCACCCACCCAGATTTCCACGCTGTAGAGAAGAATGGGATTTACGGTGCACATGTGGGGTCTTACTTTACTTTACCTAGGGCCACCAACATTCCCCGTTACTATGCTGAGTGATGTGACCCCCTTTGCTGCCTTTTCTCACACTGCTTCCATGTGTTCCCATAAACGGAGACGACAGTCGAGCATCACACCCAGATACTAAGATGCTCTCTTGATGTGGACCTCAACAGACCCTAAAGTAAAGGCGATAACTGGAGGGACTCTCCTTTCTGGGGATGTGAATTAGGTCATGGCATTGCCAACTCGAGTCAATGGCTCTCCATCCAGCTTCCAACACGGAGAATCTCCTGATTTAGGTTTGAAACTATACGTTTGAATATTAAAATCTGCATATTGTTTTTGAAAATGCTATTTTAATACGGGATATTGAGGTAGGATATATATTTTATTTTGTATATTTTAAAAGACTATATCACCTTTTTGTATACCGTTTGTTATTGTTATAGAAACATTAAAAACAAACTGAATAAAACATTTTAAAACTAGTGGTAAAATAGTTCATTGTTTGTCTTAAAACATATTTTTATACGCATTACATGGGTTATTCGATTCTAAAAACTCTCTAACTTATTTATTTTTAACTATCTTGGTAACAGGATTTTTATCTTATTACATCATTTTTTATTGTTGTGTATAAACGGAAGCAATACATAAATATAGGAAAATGCTCTGATACAATAGAAAATAGTCCATTTACTTATAATAGGTAAATTTTTTAGCGAAAAACATTTTAAAAGTTTTAATTTTTCAGTACTACTCTTCAAATAAAAAATCCCTATAGCTAAAATATATTTTATATCAAAAAATAATATTTAAAGAAACTCACAACAGGAATATAATTGTTATTTATTAAAATATTATGAATTTAAAAAAATAACTCAATAATTGCACTATCCCCATAATTACTTATATATAAAGATTATTGATAAACTTTAGGATTTATATTTACTTTTAATATTTATAATGAATATATGTTATTACATATGTATTGCACTTAGAAGTTATTTATATAATTTAATTTTATAGTAATAAATATGAAATCGGAACCAACAACAAAATATATAGGTAATTAAGTAGTCAAATATTTTCAGCTCATAAGAAAAGAATTGTAAAAACCATGGTACATTACATTTGATTTTTTGATTACTTTTCTACGAATTTGAAGAGTGTTAATAATAATTGGCAATACAATCATGATTAATATTTATTAAATAAGTAGGATCTGGTACTTCAAGGTAAGGAGAGTATCTTCCTAACCAAATCCCTACAAACATGCTTACACCAATGATAGATTGTGTATTACATAGGAGAAATTGGTTTGATATCCCCTAAATATTGAATCTAGAGTAAATGCAAAAGGTGTGTTATTTTATTTGATCCTTTTTTCTTTTTAGTATCTCCGATTATTTAATTAAATTGTATTTTTATCAAATTTATAGCTAAATCGTAGTTTAGAAAATATTGATGGATGTGCGTTGGTTATAATAAATATGGTACATTTTAAAGTAAACAGCTTTTAGTGTTCTACTCACTCGTCAAGTCAATAGATCATGTAGTAAAAAAAGTCACTTGATGAGTTTACATAACACACGATATAAGGGTTTAAACGTAATTTATCTAGTAAGGTAAAATACAAATATAAAAGTAAAATGTACAAGAACATAAAAATTAAGTATTTGATTAATTATTCACACTAAAACATCATAAGTCATAATGTTTTAGCAAAACTTAATTCTTTATATTATTGATGTTTTTTCTATCAGGCATGTTCATTTTTGAGAAAGAAGCTATCATTTTAAAAATTACTGACCACATACTCATGTCTTTAAAACCAAATTGCAATTTAAAGTTATTTAATTCATTGTTATAAAAACTGCCTTTTTGCACGGGTTTCCAACATAGTTTAGTATAATAGAAAAAAAATAAAATATATTAGTAATATGGAAACTTTTGGAGATTACGTTTTTCATGAATGAACAGTGATAGCAAAATCACGAGAGAAACTGAAAACAGTATCAGCTAATCCGAAGGTGAACTGGAACCCTTTGAACTGTGAATGAACATTACGAGGGTAGTTTATGGTCAATAAAGCAGAAGTTCCCTTTGTCCTCGAGGGTTTTACCTCAACTTGTGGTGATAGAATTAAATTCTGAAATATTGCAACGCAACAACAGTAGAAAAAAAATCATCCCAGATTCAATGCTACATGCAACTGTGTAAAATCATTATTTAATTTAAATACTTCAAACAAATGGATCAATATAAATTTAAATGGTATCAGTTCTCATCTTAAATAAATTCATTAGGATGGTAATTCAAAGGCCAATCTTAGAGTTAATATAGTGAAAGAAGTATATTCGTTTATAATGTCACAACACATATGCTTACAGATACTTCTCAAGATATAAAAAGTAATATATACTAATAAAAACCAAGAGAAGATAAATTTATTAGTACACCTAGTTGTTTACATAACAATATTAAATACAATAAGCCATAATTATTAAAATACTTTCAAAATATTGTTATTTTTCATGTTGAATTTGACCACTACACATAATTTTATATGAAACTAATTACTCACAATTTCAAATTTATTTCAATAAAAAATTAGTGTGTTATACGCACTGAATAGGTTTAAAATATTTAAAATAATTCTAAAAAGAGTTCAAATAAGGAAATGCTTGTCTTAATTAATCATATTTTACATTCCAGTATAGTTAACTAGACTTTACCCCTCCACTTTGTTATTCATATATTATTTAATGATATTCAACGCAGTTTTTTTTCAAGTATTACATTAACGATAATTCCATATATTCGAAAGTATGTTTTATTTTCCTTGGCGTCAACAATCAGAATGTGTGTTCCCCGTATTAAGTCAGTGTTATAGATAACCTAAATTAAGAATATACTTCAAGCGTACCAAAGATAAAAATAGGGAAAAGAGGTCCAATAAGGAAAACCTTACCTTCATAGCAGCATTATTTGCAGAAAGTTTAATCTACGACAAAACCAGCCTTAGATGTTGCTGCTTTTCAAAATAGTAATATAAAAAGTACTTTCGTCGTATGATCAAATAACACCAAGATATTTCGTATGTTCAATTTAAATATTATTGCACGATTACATAATAATGATAGATAGATAATATTTTTAGATTACTTATGCTTCATGTGTTTCAGAAACAAACACAACGTTTCGAAAACTCCACATATTATCTAACTATCATCAAAAATCCAATGCTAATAAAAAACTTTCAAACTACATTATAATATTTTCATCTCCTTATCCTACCGTATTTTCAATTCTTGTATGTAAAATTATACATATTATAAAATATTATTTTAAGCATTTTCAAATATTGCTGTACATGCACAATAAAGCCCATAAATAGCTTTAATTAGAATATAAAGTGAAAAAGATCAGATAATTTTTAAAACTAAATAAATAAATTTTTCAACGCCATAGTAAAAGTACGTTTATAGATTGAAGGTACCATATAACTAAGCACAGTGAAGTAATTATTTTGAAGGTAAAATTAAACTCAAATTATGTAACAAGGATGATTCAAATAGGTGTAAAAATGGTTGGGAATACCTATAAAACGAAAACTGTTCAATAACGCGCCATGTGTCCAATTTTATTTTCACGCAACTTACGAACTATTGTACTCTGCTTTTAGGTAACTTTAGGTATTTTTAGGTAATTTACTTCGTGATCCCACAAAGACCATTACTGAATATAACCATTACTGAATATACAGGGTGATTCATGACGTTCTCCCCCCACTTCTATAGCATATTCTACTACTAAAAACAATGAAAAAATGTCATATAAACCAAAAACTCCAAAAACGCTTCGTTAGCGAGTTACAGCCATCGAAAGATTTCGTCATGGTTCATGGGCAAAAAATGAAATAATATTGTACATAACTTATGGAAAGGTATATTAGGATTGAAATTCCATGATTTCATATGTATTTTCACATGGAAAAGCTAATAAAATAGGTTTGAGAACTGTACCTTAAGTAGTTTTTGAGTAATCCGGGTTAAAATTGGGATATTAGGACAAAAAATTCAGTTTTTCTCAGTTTAGTGTACAGAAACGTTGTTACAAAGGATGGGTTACAAAGGCACACAACTTTCGTAAATTATTTGTTTAGAATTTAATTCTGAGTAGATTGATATAAGTTGTGTAAAAAATACTACAGAAATAAGAACAGAAACTCAAATTTATTAAATTAAATACATTATTAATGCAAAAGAAATTACTATACAAATTAAACAAAATCATTGCTTTGGTCTAACAAATGCAATTATTATTATAATTGTTATTAAGAATAAAACTAAGAGTAAATAATAAATGATAAATCCAAAAAAATAAACAATAAACATTGTCCAGCATCATTTTACAACCAATAACAACGTAATATTGTACGCAAAACCTTTTTCTAATTTGTTTAATTTTTTTCCTAAGTTGGTAACGCATGAACAACAGCTGATCAACAATTATTTCCTGATCCGATTTGTACATAACCTGTTCATTACAGTATAACAGTACTGTAGTAGTGTTTTGCAGGTTACAAAAGCTATTTGTGTGAAGTGCATTGCAATAATAATTCTTTTCTGCGAGTTGTCTATTGGTTGTTTTGTCAGTGAAATAATGCCTTACGTATTTACATCGGAAGAATATACTGATATGGTTTTTATTTTGGGTTATTGTAATGGTAATGCTAAAGCTGCTAGAGATGAATATGAACTACGTTACCCTAATAGGAGGATTCCAGATTCCAAAACAATACGTGAAACTTTCCTCACTCTTCGGGATACAGGATCACTACCAAGTATTCGTACTAGTTATGAACGTGCTTTCCAACATGATGATAATAACATTATTAACGCTGTTCTCCGAAGTCCAGGTGTAAGTACACGGCGTCTCTCTAGGCGGATAGGAGTTTCACAGTCAACTGTGTGGAGATCACTCAAGCGACATCAATTTCATCCATTTCATAAACAAAAGGTTCAACATCTACAGCCGGGGGATGGCCCACTTCGCTTGGAGTTTTGCTACTTTTTAAATACTAATCAACAACTGTACAAGCGTATTCTCTTTACTGATGAAGCACAGTTCACTAGGGATGGGGTCAACAACTTGCACAATGAGCACTCATGGGCTCAAGAAAATCCTCATGAGGTAATTGAACAGAACTTTCAACATCGATTTAGTGTCAATGTCTGGTGTGGTCTTATACACAATTGGCTGATTGGACCATTCATACTACCTGCACGACTAAATGCTGAGTTTTATTTGCACTTCCTTCAAGATGAGTTGCCACAGCTGCTTGAGGATATTCCTTTGCATCTCAGACGAAATTTGTTCTTCCAGCATGATGGAGCACCTCCCCACTTTTCTCGGGCCGTTATTACTCACTTGAATGATCAATTTCCTGGACGATGGATTGGCCGTGGAGGGCCTTACCCTTGGCCACCAAGATCACCAGATCTATCTCCATTGGATTATTGTATCTGGGGATGGATGAAAGGTCTAGTCTACAAGACAAGAGTTAATTCGCGAGAAAAATTAACTGCCCGTATTATGGATTCTGCTACACAGCTAAAGGAACACCCAAGAAAATTGAGAAATTCAACAAAAGCAGTACACAAACGTGCTTTAAAATGCATCGAAAATGGAGGCCTCACTTTTGAACATGTACTGTAATAAAAAACATGTCTAAAGTTGGGAAAATCAATTTGTTGTTCTTTTAAGGTAATTTATGTATTTAATTTAATAAATTTGAGTTTCTGTTCTTATTTCTGTAGTATTTTTTACACAACTTATATCAATCTACTCAGAATTAAATTCTAAACAAATAATGTACGAAAGTTGTGTGCCTTTGTAACCAATTTAACAACGTTTCTGTACACTAAACTGAGAAAAACTGAATTTTTTGTCCTAATATCCCAATTTTAACCCGGATTACTCAAAAACTACTTAAGATACAGTTCTCAAACCTATTTTATTAGCTTTTCCATGTGAAAATACATATGAAATCATGGAATTTCAATCCTAATATACCTTTCCATAAGTTATGTACAATATTATTTCATTTTTTGCCCATGAACCATGACGAAATCTTTCGATGGCTGTAACTCGCTAACGAAGCGTTTTTGGAGCTATGTTTATATGACATTTTTTCATTGTTTTTAGTAGTAGAATATGCTATAGAAGTGGGGGGAGAACGTCATTAATCACCCTGTATAGCATATTAGAATTTCCAAAATATATTTTACCAACCATTTGTCTACATTAATTACATTAAATATAAAAAATTAGAGCTAACTAATTTATTATGTTCAATAACTTAAATAGTTAAACTATTTTCATTAATTTATGACAAACATATAAATTTGTAAATTTATAATCATCTACATCATTACTATTTAAAATATACGTTTTCATCCCAAAAATAAATTTTATAGAATGTTTTCGCTCTAAATCAAATTAAAGCACATATTTTTTATTGAGTAATAATTATTTATATAGTTCGTATATCACAAAATCATTATATATTTGTATTTAATCATGCTATGATGTCTACTTTTGTTTGGTTGCTTCATATAAATTGGAATGTGAAAAAAGTAGAATAAGCTAATAATGGGGCAATATAATGTACTAGTGCTAAAAATTACATTAATATTATTATTACAATTAATATAAGGATTATCATGACGTAGAAAGTAAGAGATCAGAACATTTTAAACTACAAAGCATTTTCAAGTCAGTAATAGTTTGAGAAAAATATTAAGAGCGTGGAGCTAAGAATTCTTTATTGTTAGTGATTTGAAAGTAAAAACCTCTTATCTACATATTATGTTTGCTATCGTATTTCGTTATTTTAAATGGTATAGTACATAACTAGCATTATGTTTAATTGTTTTTCAAAAGCCCTGTAAAATGTGTTTGTAATGTTAATTGTATAAGCTAAATTTGTATAATCCTTACTAACAATAATTAGTTAAATTATATTTATAAAATAAACCATAAGTAATTAACATTTTACAAAAACTATCAAGTTTCATAAAGCATAAAAAAGGAAACAACTTTTAGAATAATTTTTAATAATATAATTATATCATGTTAATATAAGCAGTTAATATGAAGGTACATAGGGCAACGTTAATTTTACCATGTTCTCTAAATATTACAAATCGTTAGACATAATCTTTTATGTTTGACTATGACATTTTTTATAAATGTTTGTCATTTTATATAATTTGTAATTTTTTTACAGAATATATAACAAAAATAGTATAAAATATAAAAGATATGTAATAAGATGAAAAATAGGCAAGTAATTACAAGAAATAAAATAAAATTATTTACTGAAAGCGTAAAAAATCTGTCTTATACTGAAATTTTAGTAAAGGCAAACTTTGCTGGAAATTCGGGCATAGGGTAGGTAGGGAGGATGCTTTAAAAGTAGTTTGTATGTAGAAAACTAATTTAAATGTACGAATAATTTGTTAAAAGTAATATTATATATTTATGATTAAGTTTATTAAAAGCATAAATTAATATTCATTGTTTTAATTCCATGTTGAACTGATATGAAGTTGAGCTTGTACGTCAGATACGACAAAGTTTAGTAAGCTGATCACTG
>JAQJVL010008929.1:0-17851 GCA_035578905.1 Stictocephala bisonia
GGAAAAACCTCCGGGCTACATTTACGGGAGAATGCGTTGAAACATTTGTGCGTTTTAATATATTAAACAACAGTCATTAGTTAACATTTAATTATCATGTTATTTTAAATTTTCGTATTTTTGAATAAACGACGGGACGTAAGATGGATATGATCTTCATCCAAGGACTCTGCCTCCTCAGATAAGCCAATTTATAAGTAGTTTATAAGGAATAATTAATAATGTTTTTTAGTAGTTTGATCAAAGTTAAAATTGTTTATTGAGAAGTTTGCCTTGTAAAACAAATTGAGATAGTTATAACACTTCATGTTATAACCAAATAATGATTTTATTCTTTGTGGAAAACAGGTGATTAAAGTAATTTAGTAAAAACTATACCGTCTTGATTCATTGTACTATATAGTTCCACCGAATTACCCGTTTTAAAGACCCTGAGATTAAATAGAAAGAATCATGCTCTAAATTAAATTAAATTAACTTTTTATTATTTTAATAAAAAATAACAGAATAATCAAAGTAATGTAACAACCTCTTAAAGGTAGCAAGTTACAAATTTTCACCCAATAACTAGGGACAAAAAAGAAATAAATTAAATTATTTTGATTTAATAAATAGCATTGATTAATTTAATCAATAGATTAAATTAATAAAATTAAATAAAGAAGTAACAAGGTTACAGAATGGCACCTAACAACGTGGAGCTATATAGTACAAATTTTAACTTATTCAAAGTATTTACAAAATAATTTGTTAACCCTTAACTGGTATGGTGGGGTCAGATCTGACCCCAGAGCGTTTAAATCTATGATTTCGCTAATTTAGCGCTGGCCAACAGAGCCGCCATTTTAAGTATTCTTCTATCCTGACTCCGCCTACCGACCGTCAGTCTCGCCGTTGCTTTCGGCCGCTTAACACCTGTGCACGGAGCGTCTGGGGTCAGATCTGACCCCACCATACCGGTTACGTCACAATTTTATTATTAATATTTTTTACAGGGGTGAGTGCTTTTGGTGTGTATTGAGCATTATATTGTGCGGTTTGTGCTAATAATTGTGTCAACTTTCGTTTAAATTAGTTTTTGTTGGATACTCAATATGGATGAAGGAAACCTTGCTGACAACAATGCAGAAATCGACCGTCTTTTGAATGATGGACCTGACAATATTTCTGAGTATTCGGATGCACCTACAATTAATCATGAACGATGTAGTGATGTAGAGGAATATTTGTCTGAAGACGATACTCCTGCAGCTAGCGTTCGCCATCCCGTGTTTCAAGGTGTAAATTTTGAAGACGATACTGACTCTGACCCCGATTATGATCCGAATGAATGTCCCACTTATGAGCCTCAAGATGTCTCAAGCGAGGATGAGCCTGATAACAATCCTGCCCTAAACGTTGATATTGCTCATGGACATCAAGGTGACAAAGAACCTGTCAATACTCCCGTTCGTGAGCAGCATGCGAGAGGACGTGGTAGTGGTCACAGGAGAGGCCAGGGAAGAGGACATGGAAGAAGACGTGGTTCAGTGATTGACAACGAGGCTCAAGATCATGCAAATTATTTTTATGGAAAAAACCGAAAGAAGTGGGCGAAAGTTCCACCAGCCGCAAGCAGGACAAGGGCAATAAACATCATTACCAAACTTCCCGGCCTCATAGGAGCTGCGAAAGCTACAAAGCCAAAAACACCCATAGAAGCGTGGAAACTTCTGATCGACAAAAACATGATTGAAAGCATGGTTGAACATACTAATGAAAGAATCACTGATATTGTATCTAAATATGGTGAAAATGCATTGAATTGTCAGTTTACCCAACACACAGACATTATTGAGCTTGAAGCATTCATTGGGTTACTCTATTTGAGTGGAGTCTTCAAATCAAACCATGAAGATTTGGAATCTTTATTTGCAACTGATGGTTCAGGGCGTGATATTTTTCGCTCAGTAATGTCCCAAAAAAGAATGTTATTCCTACTTGCAGCTGTGCGTTTTGATGATATCAAAACGAGAAACCTAAGAAAACAGAATGACAGACTTGCTCACGTATCAGAGTTTTTCAATAACTTTATACAAAATAGCCAAGCTAATTACACCTGTGGAGAAAATCTCACCATAGATGAAATGCTTGTGCCATTTCGTGGAAGGTGTGCGTTCAGGGTGTATATGAAGAGCAAACCCGCTAAATATGGGTTAAAAATATTTTGTTTATGTGATGCCAGAACCCACTACCTTCTCAATGCACTTGTGTACTCAGGGGAAAACTTTGTGGAAAATCCAGACAGACTGCTGAGTCCCACTGCTACTGTCTTGAGCCTTGTTCAGCCTGTGGTGAACTCTAAAAGAAACATAACGGCGGACAATTACTTTACATCAATTGAACTTGTCAAAAAACTTGAAGAAAGACTGTTAACGTATGTCAGAACTATTCGGCAAAACAAAAGGGATATTCCAGAGCAGTTCAAGCCAAACAGACATCGACCAGTCCATTCTTCTATTTTTGGTTTCACTAGAGATCAAACCCTTGTCGCTTATGTGCCTAAGAAGAACAGGAGTGTGACTTTGCTTTCTACGTTGCATCATGACCAGAAAGTCAATGAAATAAATGAGAACAAACCCGAAATAATAGAATTCTATAATACAACAAAGGGAGGGGTTGACGCCCTAGACCAAAAGTGTGCAACATTTTCCGTTGGAAGAAGAAGTAGGCGTTGGCCACAAGTGGTGTGGTTTGCAGTTTTGAACATTGCCGGAGTGAATTCACACGTGATTATCAATTCTGTTGACTTGCACAAACAGGTTGAACGTCAGTTTTTTTTTAAAACATTAGGATTCGAGCTAATAAGACCACATCTACAGCGGCGATCTCAAATCAACACTCTACCACGGGAATTGTCCATGTCCATACAAAAATATGTATCGAGGCAACGACCAACAGTCGGTCTAGCTCGTCTTGCCCAGGAATATGAACATCCTCCAGCGCTGCCTGCTCGACGCGCTAACGCCGACCCAAGGGGGCCACCGCAACCGAAGAGGCGCCGCTGCAGCCTCTGCCCGAGGAACGTGGATAAAAAAACACCCACTTCAGTGTGCTGTTTGTCACTTGGGAGTGTGCAGAGAACATTCATCAACAAAGACCGTTTGCAGCTCCTGCAACACTGACTAAAAGTAAGTAGAACTCATACATTCACTTCATATTTTTACCTGAGTTACCATCATGTCAGAATTTTAATGACTGATTCAATTCTGGGGTTTTTCAGGTTTTTGATGCCGTCAAACCATCCTCTACACAAATTGGGCCGAAAAACCAAGATTCAAGTAGAAGTTGATAGATATTTTTTTGTTTTTATGAAGTATTGTTTTAAAATTTTAAAAAGTGACTTATTTTTCATTTCTAGGTTTTTTAAATAAGTAAAAAAGACTGTTTGTAATATTTTTTACTTTACATTATAGACAACCTGTTAATAAAGAGTTTAATACATTATTTAAAAAAATTGATTCATAAATGTGAGTTTTATTTAAAAATTGAAATTGGGGTCAGATTTGACCCCACCATACCGGGAGTGTCCCCATTTTCAGCCATACCAGTTAAGGGTTAACAACTTGTCAAAAAAATCAGTATGTATGAAATTTTTAATTTCATTACAAAGTAATTCCAAAGTAAATATACAAAGTAATAAAGCCACGTTTAAGAGAAAACTCAAGGAGCTATTGATCTCGAGATCATTCTACTCGATGGGGGAGTTCATGGCCCACCGTTTTACGGATGGGCCGCAATAACCAAAAACGTTTTCTTTTTATCACACTGGCTTCGACCCAGGTAGTCGCATTATTTTATGTTACAGTGTCTACTTTCATTAATTGTTCAGTTTCTTGTTATATATCTATTACTATTATTATCACTGTAACCTTAATATTTATAGATGACGTTTGTAACACAATGTGTATTGTTTTATTACAATAAAGAAATTATTATTATTAATGGACCTAAAAGACGTATCAAATTATCTACTACACCTACCACCATATTGGATTTCATTTTCCATAAGTCCAATACTAATTTAAAAATAAGAGTACAGCTTTATTTATGAACATACAATATTAAAGTTGACCGTTTTTGAAAGGGCACAGTTGTCTAGTGCTTCCCGAGACATTTTTCGAAATATTTTGGTTTATTTTTTACATGTTTTTAAATACTGTTCTATTTAATTGTTTAATTAACCAAAACGGAGGAAATCTGCCTCAGGGAGTACTAGTCACACTTGTACTATAAAGCATGTTAAAGTTTGAAATTCATATGTTAAACAATGTAAGCGAAGCACGTGCTGGTGGCGCAGTGCTGTAACTCAGCTAAGATAGGTCATAGGGCATGCTTGGGGACAAAGTGTTGACGTGTTGGCGATTGGTTCTACGCTCGGTCCTCTTAATACCAACACGGCGTCCGATCAATGTTTGCCATCAACGTGGGCATTACTAGAAAAGTCTGGCGTGTCCATGTTGGATGGTAATCAAGGTTCAGATGTTGTGTAGGGAAGATAACTCAGTGTCAGGCTTGTCAGTTAGCTGAAAATCAGACCAACACTACGTGGTTCGGATTCCACGTAAATCTGTAGCCCTATTAATAGGCCTAAATTTTCTGAGGAACAGTCGACCTTAGTATTCATTCATCTACACTCATCACACTCACTCACCCCTCATATTCGCCCATATCTTCACGATCGGCGTCTTAGAGATGAATAATAGTAATGTTCAACAGCACAACTCAGGCGTCAGCTACTTATAACTGGCACTGCCTGTTACCAAGCGAGGAAGGAGAGTCAACTGCCACGACTGTTCAAATCACATGATGGATTTGGGACGGATGGACAAATGACAACCGGTCTTCTGATAGTCGACGGTGTACGAAGGAGTTCCAAAGTGAACACCAGGTAGATAGAGGGTCGGAGGCTCTAGTGCCAGAAAATTATTCCTTAGAGAAGACTCTGCAAAGACTGTCGACCGTGTTGGTTTTAATCCCATAAGAGCAATTTTATTGCAAGACCGTATTGTTTCGTTATTTATTGACCAAAAGCTGTGTATGAGGTGTCATTTGAAACGTTATTATATTGCGCATTGGGTTTGATTTTGATATTTTAAGTACATACGCCTAGTTTTCAAAAATTGGTGAAAATAACAAATTCAAACTAAATATTTTGTATATAAAACTAATTAAGAATTCGCAAAGCAATTCCTACGTGCAATTTCATTCTTGATCAAATAAAATTCTTTTGAAAAAAAAAGTTTAAAAATATCTTTTTACTTTGTGTATGCGTTATCGTATGGGTGGTTTGAAAATTACATTGTTATTATGGGATTAAAACCAACATGGCCGATAGCCTCCAATAGCCTCTGCAGACTCATAAGAACTGTGCCCTTAATAAACATGTATGTTCAATTTAAGGAAAACAGCCTTATAAATAACGTTAACACATAACTTATAATATAACTCCAACAAAAATCTTATTAGAGTTTAATCAACATAACAGCCAGGTCTCCCATCGAACTACGATCCATTTCTTCTTGTTTTGAAGATTTATTATCAGTGAGAATCATTATTCTAACACTAATATGGTTTACAGATCACGTAAACAACTCTTGGGTACGTTATCTCGACTGGTTATTAGTATTATTCATGTATATATTTACAATAGATATCTTCTTTGTTGTTTCTATATCAATGATAAGCCCTAGGCTGTTACGAAAACGAAAGAAAAATATATGTACAGTTCCAAAAATCTGTATGTTATATTTTAGCTTGTTAATGAACATCTCACAAAGTAGGATATACGAATGAACAAAGGCTACAGAATACGCTTGGTTGCTCATAGTCCTTTATTGTAGAGTAATTATATCTCAACCGTCCTTCAATTCTGATAAACTTCTAAAACAAGGTGTGTATATAGAATAAAAAGTTCAATGTAATGTTTGAGACTGATAATATTAGTATTAAATATCATTTTTACAACAATAAATTGTTTATATTTGTAACCTTTCATAATTTTAAGGGCGTAAACTACATTGAAAAAAAATGTAATCCCGGGTTTATACTGAACATTGTATATTGTAAACCTTTTCTAGTAAACTTCATAAATTTCGAGTGCCGTAAAGTGATAGTAGTGAAATTTTGGAAGCTAAGGTTGCCTGTTGTGCCAGTTTTTTTTAAAAGTTGAATTCCTTCTTCACCTGAATATTTCACAGGCTGGAACAGCAACATTTTGAAGTTTTATCCTCAGTTACTTCTACTTATCGTCGGTCAGTGGTTTACTTCTATACACGTTTTCCCGAAAGTAAAGTGCAAAAATTCGGAAATGGTTACGTGGTCAAAATAAAGAGAAAACCAAGAAACATTTTTTTCCCGAAAACGCTTCGTTTACCTGATATCCTCTTTTTTTTACTACTGAATTTTTACCTCCAAGTTGGCTCAACCGATCTTTATGAAACTCACTATGCATGTTACAATAATACAGAACTAGTTTAGAAAAACAATCAACTTGATCCAATTAAAAATTTTAAAATGGTGGCCATTTAAAATTGTTAAACGGAAATAAATATTTAAAAAATACTAAACGTTACTAAAAGCATTGTTTTTTTAAATCATTTTATTACCAACTTGATAGTAGCAAAAAAGCAATTTTGTTTTTAGCTTTCTTGCTGCCTCTCAACACAAATTTGTCTTACTTATTTTATTCATTAAATTGGACTGCTACCTCGTAATAAAACCGGAAGGGTTACAGTCTTGTAACCAAAGGAAATTGACACCGGAAGAAAAAGTAAAAGTGGGGGACCTGAGCTCAACGGTTGAGAGGTGTTCCTCACCCCAGTTTGCAAACCATACATCATCAAGAAGGTCGTCCCTCAGTGACACCATCGGCTCCGGGCTACATTTACGGGAGAATGCGTTGAAACATTTGTGCGTTTTAATATATTAAACAACAGTCATTAGTTAACATTTAATTATCATGTTATTTTAAATTTTCGTATTTTTGAATAAACGACGGGACGTAAGATGGATATGATCTTCATCCAAGGACTCTGCCTCCTCAGATAAGCCAATTTATAAGTAGTTTATAAGGAATAATTAATAATGTTTTTTAGTAGTTTGATCAAAGTTAAAATTGTTTATTGAGAAGTTTGCATTGTAAAACAAATTGAGATAGTTATAACACTTCATGTTATAACCAAATAATTATTTTATTATTTGTGGAAAACATGTGATTAAAGTAATTTAGTAAAAACTATACCGTCTTGATTCATTGTACTATATAGTTCCACCGAATTACCCATTTTAAAGACCCTGAGATTAAATAGAAAGAATCATGCTCTAAATTAAATTAAATTAACTTTTTATTATTTTAATAAAAAATAAAAGAATAATCAAAGTAATGTAACAACCTCCTAAAGGTAGCAAGTTACAAATTTTCACCCAATAACTTGGGACAAAAAAGAAATAAATTAAATTATTTTGATTTAATAAATAGCATTGATTAATTTAATCAATAGATTAAATTAATAAAATTAAATAAAGAAGTAACAATGTTAAAAGAGCAGCTGCTACATCAACTTTCCAAAAAGACTTTTACAAGTTGATGAATAACGCTATTTTTGGGAAAACATTAGAAAATAAACGAAAGCATAAGAAGGTAAAGCTTGTAACTTCAGCAGCTAAGTTGGAAGAACTAGTACGGAAACCAAATTTTAAAACTTCACTCATTATCAATGAAAACCTTGTTGCTGTTTCAATGAACCCTACAAAAATTGTAATGGATAGACCATTGTATGTTGGTATGTGTATTCTAGACATATCTAAGACTCACATGTATGATTTTCATTACAACAAAATGGTGCAATTTTATGGAAGAGATCGAATTGGAATATCATACATGGATACAGATGCGTTTATTTATTGGATTAAAACAGAAGATATGTACAAAGATCTGAAGACATTTCCTTACACAGATGATTTTGACTTCTCCGACTATCCACCCACTCATCCCACATATGACGGAGGAAAACATAAGAAGGTGCTTGGAAAGTTTAAAGATGAAACGAACGGTCGACCGATTGAGGAATTTGTTGGACTCATGGCTAAATTATATGCCTTAAAGAAAGTGAAAAGAGATGAGAAAGATGAAGATAATATAATAAAAAAAGCAAAAGGTGTGAAGAACGTTTATTAAAAAAAGACACTTCAATTGGAGAATTACAAGAAATGTCTATTTGAAAATGAAACAGTAATTGCTAATTTCAACAACATTCGCAGTTTTAACCATCAATTGTATAGCATAACAGAAACCAAAAAAGCTTTATCAGCAGCAGACAACAAACGGTATATTCTAAATGGTGGAATAAACACTTTACCATTTGGACATTACTCCATAGCCAGAATAGATATGTGAGAGTATATTTACACTTAAATAGTACTACATAAACGTATTGTACACAGTTATGAGTCCAACCTGTAAGAGATCACATGAAAGTTTACAATGAATATTAGAAACCAGATTGTTAATGAACTCCACAAACCCGCAAGAGTAAATTTTCCAAGAAGAAATACTGTTGTTAAAGGTATAAACGATTTATCAATGTGATTTAATTGAGGTTCAACCTTATAGCAAAATAAATAAAGGTTTTAGATATATTTTAACCTTTATAAACTGCTTCACAAAGGTTGCAGATGCTGCTCCATTGAAAGACAAAACTGGTAAAACTGTTGCTGCGGCTATGGAAAACATAATTAAACGCGGCAAACACAAAATAAAACATCTACAAACTGATGACGGCAAAGAGTACTTTAACAAATTCTTTTCAAACTTAATGGAAAAGTATAACATAAACCACTATTCTACTAAATCGGAGAAAAAAGCAGCAATTGTTGAAAGATTTAATAGAACGTTGAAAGGAGCAATGTATAAAACATTTTCAAACAGAGGGACATACGTATGGTTTGATATTTTACCAAATCTAATTAATAACTACAATAACAAAGTTCACAGAACTATTGGTATGAAACCTATAGAGGTAAATGAAAAGAACGAAAAGTTAGTATTACAACGAATTCTAAAGAATACGAAGCCTAAAGAGGAGAAGAGGAAACCTACTGTATTTAATACAGGAGATAAAGTGCGTATAAGTAAATACAAAGGTGTATTTAGTAAAAAGTATTTACCAAACTGGACTAACGAAGTGTTCACCATTCACCGTGTACAACCCACAATTCCTGAAACGTATATTTTAAAAGATAACAAGGGTGAAATTGTGCAAGGAGGTTTCTACGGTCATGAGTTGTTAAAAACAGAAGTTAGTGATGTTTACTTAGTCCAAAAGGTATTGAAAAGAAAAAAGGACAAGTTATTGGTGCGATGGTTAGTCTTTGATAAGACAGCTGATACATGGATACATAAAAAGGACTTGATTTAGCACGTCCAGTCCAGTGGCACATGAATAGCTGAATAAGATGGAGATTGTTCCCTTCAAAGAATCGTTTACTATAAACAACATCGATAATCTAACTGTGGATAAAATAATGAGTGATGTTGGGAAACATGGAGCACTGCTGCCGGATACTATAAGATGTATAGTCAGTGGACCATCCAACTGTGGTAAAACCAATGTTGTATTTAACTTGATTACCAGCCCCAACGGGGTAAGGTTTAACAACTTATACATTTTCTCAAAGTCTTTGCAGCAACCAAAATATCAACTATTAAGAAAAATAATATCTCTAATTCCTGAAGTGAATTTGTATGAGTACGATGATAATGAAAAGGTAATGCAACCAAGTGAAGCCAAACCTAACTCTGTGTTTATATTTGATGACGTCTCTTGTGAAAACCATACAACTATCAGAAACTACTTTGCTATGGGAAGACACAACCAAATAGATAGCATATATATTGGTCAAACGTACAGCAAAATACCGAAACAGCTTATACGTGATAATGTTAATCTTCTGATTCTGTTTAAACAGGATGAAACAAACCTAAAACACGTATATAGCGATCACGTGGGTGTTGATACATCATATAACACTTTTAAAGAGCTATGTGGTAAAGCATGGGAAGACAACTATGAGTTTGTAGTGATAGACAAAGACTGTGACCTCAAACATGGACGGTGTTGGATTTGATCGTTTCGCAATAATACATTGACGTTCTCTAAAAGCTAACCATTTCTAACTGGTTAACCGTACTGTTAACATGAATGAACAGGAACGGTTGTTAAAAGAGATTACTTTTTTAAGTGATTCTATTCGGAAGAAAAACAGAGCTTTAAGGTTAGGTATAAGTGAAAGAGATAAATATTTGGAAACAACATTTAGACCGGTCATCGAACCACTAAAGGAAATGTCGCAAACCGTGAAGAAATTCATTCCTTCTACTGAAGTTGAATTAATACTACCAACATCAGAGATTGAGAATAAAGCTAAAAAGGAAGAGTCAGAATCAACTGATGAAGAAGAAAAAGAAAATCTACCAAGCACCAGTGGTTTAATTAAACGAAATGAGCAAAACGAAGAAGAAGTAAAAACTGAAGATGAGGAAGAAATAGAAGAAAAAGCAGATCCTACAAGTATTACCTTATTGGGAAAGGATATAACCACGTTTGGCGATCTTGGTAGAAAGTATGTACTAAAAATGTTGCATTCGACCCCTACAACGAAAAAGTATCATGTTTATGGAGCTCGACTTGAGGACGATGGATTGAAAATGGGAAATAGTAAAGTAAGAGTTGATGAAGATGATAACATTTGGGTTGATAATAATAAATTTAAAGGAACAAGAGGGTTATTTGAATTAATATTTAGAAACAAACCCGAGAACTATACAAGAATAGACTTGCAGACATTTAAAAGAATATGCAAACTTAGTAACGCACACCGAAAATTATACTCACCAACGTCTGTTATACACAAAAATACGTCTTTTAAGTATACTAACGTTATTTCACAATTATTTCCACCTACTCGTGTTCATATGAAAAGAAGAGCAATGTCTTCTACTGAATTGAACCGTCTGTATAAGAAACGAAAAACAGTGTCTGGTGAAGGGATGTTTAAAGATAGCTATGAGACTAATATTATTTATTACAATAATGTAAATAAACTTGTTACTCGTATGAGACTTCTGCATGAGGCTATGGAAGCGGGTCATACGGGAGTAGAAAATGAATGGATAGCTTTAGTAACTGAACTTAAAAATAAAGGAGTTATTGAATAATAAGTATAAAAAGTACTTACGTTGATAAAACACTAACAGTCTACTGTTATAAGTTGTCATGAGAACATCCAAGAGAATCAGTCATAAAAGACATCTCGTAAGAGGAGGTGGTGGTGTACTCTCTTCAGCACTATCTTTTATAACAAATCCGTTAAAGCATATACCAGTTGGAGCTGTAATCAACTCTGCAATAGACGCACTACCTGTGGAGTTGCATTTACCTGGAGGTTATCAGTACTGTGGACCTGGTACTAAATTAAAGAAAAGACTCGCAAGAGGTGATCCTGGAATTAATAAACTAGATCAAGCGTGTAAAGAACACGATATAGCATACTCAAAATTTAGTGATTCCGCTAAAAGAACAGAAGCCGACAAAGTCCTAGCAGGACAAGCCTGGAAAAGAGCAACGTCAACTGACGCAAGTATTGGGGAGAGAGCAGCTGCTTTAGCAGTAACAGCAGCGATGAAAGGTAAAACAGTAATTGGAGGTGGAAAAAGGAGGAGAAGTAAAAGAAACCATAAGAAAAGAAGTTGTTATTTAAAAAAAGGTGGTGGAGTAAAGAAAGGTGGTGGCATGCGAAAAGGACGAAAAAAAAGGGCAAGCAAAAACCAAAAAAAGTCACTGTGGTCAATGTTGAAAAAAGGCCAAGGATTATATCTAAGACCATACCGTGTATATTAAATAAGAAGAACAAACTTATTTTACCAAACAAAGCATTAACAAACATGGATCTACTACGATATGCTTCTTGTCTTAAAATACCATTTTTTAGAGAGGTTTTTATGAAAGATAATCTTCCAACAAATATCAGACCAAACGAAACTGGTGTGGTTAATTTAGATAATACTGATGGCCCTGGCACTCATTGGGTATGCTATAAGAAAATTGGTGAAACAATATATTATTACGACAGTTTTGGGAATCTTCCTCCACCTAAGGAATTGCTGCACTACTTTCGTCAGACTCCCCATCTCTTTTACAACTATGAAAGACAACAACCTTCAGATACTTCAATATGTGGACATTTATGTTTAGAGTTTTTGGCTACAAGTGTTAGTCAACTTTGAGATGTCCTCGTATACAGTGACTTTAACAGGTAATTCATCTACATTACGAAGTGTTTTGTTTCCTGCGTTAAGGTTGCAAAAAGACAAACTTTGGGAAGCAGCTCTGTTGGACTTAACAACATACAATTCTGTACCCAATGTGACAGAAGAAGTTAATAATAAGCTTCATTACTATAGAGATGGAGACTTTAAAAAATTGGAAGAAATTCACTTACCTACAGGTTCATACGAAATCGATGATATAAACAAAATGGTACAACAACAGATGGGTGAGGACAATATTACAATCAAAGGAAACAACAACACATTAAAAACGGACTTAAAGTCAAAGTATTATATTGACTTCACTAAACCCCATTCCATTGGTGATATTTTAGGATTTCCCCAAACAACACCATTACTAAAACCGAATGAAACTCATTCCAGTCCAAACACTGTTAACATTGTAAAGGTGAACACAATAAATGTTGTTTGTAACATTGTGCACGGATCTTACAGAAATGGTGCAAATAGTCATATATTACATACATTTTATCCATCGGTTCCTCCTGGATATAAAATAATTGAGAAACCTAATACCCTTGTGTATTTACCACTAAACACCAGTTACGTTTCAGACATCGAGCTGAACATAGTGGATCAAGACGAGAACCTTATAAACTTTAGAGAAGAAACGATTACAGTAAGACTTCATTTAAGAACTTCAATCTAAATCATGGGGTTATCTTTTAAAAAGAAAGAATCAACCGCTAAGAAGTTCAGTAGCTCATCAGCAGCTGAAGAGTTAACAAGTGACAACCGTCAATTTCTAGAAGAATTAGGTTTTACAATAAAAGACCATGGATATTCTAGATATAACGCACGGTCCAAAGTTCGACGAGAGCCTATGGGAGAAGGAGTATCATACCCACAACCCTTACGCTTCATCGAAATTAAACAATAACGATGAGATTCGTATTCCTATACAACAGCAAGACATTTACACTCTACCATCAGAAAGTTATCTATACATTGAAGGAAAAATAACTCATAAGGATGGAAAAACGCCTGAAAGTACTATACCTTTCATCAATAACCCAATGTCATATCTGTTTGAAGAAATTCGATATGAATTGTCCGGAGTTACAGTTGATTCAACAAAAAAGGTTGGTCTCGCCACAACGTTAAAAGGTTTGGTGTCACTATCACCTAACGAAACCCAATGTTTGCAGGTTGCAGGCTGGAGTATTCCAAAAAAAGATACGATAACATTAAATGAAAGTGGATATTTTGATTTCCATATTCCTTTAAGGTTATTGTTAGGGTTTGCTGAAGACTATAAGAGAATTATTATTAACGTAAAACAAGAATTAGTTCTTTTACGTGCATCAACTGATAAAGATGCGATTGTGGCACCTGCTGGAACCACTGAAGATAAATTGGAATGGACCTTGACTCTGGATAAGGTTGTATGGAGAGTTCCACACTTGAGACTTTCTGATACACACCGGATTACTTTGCTAAAACAGTTGAAAGCAGATCGTGATATAGTGTTACCTTTCAGAAGCTGGGAATTGCATGAATACCCGATTCTTCCAACAACACAGCGACACACATGGACTGTAAAGACTTCAACCCACTTGGAAAAACCTAGATACGTTATATTTGGAATGCAAACTAATAGAAGAAACACGCTTACTGCTCACGCTGGTAAATTTGATCATTGCAAACTAAGAAATTGTAAATTATTCTTAAACTCTCAATTCTTTCCTTACGACAACTTACATATTTCCTTTGATAAGCACAGGTATAGTGTATTGTATGATATGTACGCCCGATTTCAGAACTCATATTATGGAAAAGTAAATACTCCACTACTATCACCGGAAGATTTCCGTTCAATGGCTCCCATTGTAGTCATAGATTGTTCCAAACAAAACGAATCACTTAAAACCTCTAGTGTTGATATGAAATTGGAGCTAGAGTTTGAGGCTAATGTTCCTGAAAATACTAGCGCTTATTGTTTAATTCTACACGATAAGATTGTCACCTATACACCGCTAACAGGAGTGGTGAAAATGATATTATAAAACTAAAATCCGCCCCCCACTCTACTTTAAAAAAGTATAAATACCCAGGAAACTAAGAGCATTTCATTTCATCGCAGTTTGTGCTCGAGTCAACATCGTGCTACCAAGATGAGTTCTACTATGGATACACCTCTATTGGATGACGGCAGGGAGGATGAGGATTCTCCAGTGAAAACCACCACTAAGAAGAAGAGGAAAATTGAAGAACCCCCTATGATGACTGTATTAGCAGAAGTTTTCCTTCGTATTATGTACCCTCTATCAACATGCATGACTAAGTTTGTAACCGTAGGACTTGTTAAGACTTTGAATTATTCCCCTCATGTTATCTTCCACCATGGAGCAAAAACCGTTCAGTTTTCTGAAAGTGCATGGGAATCCTTTGTTAAACATTTGCATTTAATTGAATGCTATTTAGCAAACAATGTAGTTGGAAGAAAAACGAATGTAAGGTTACTGGACAGTGATATTGAAATTGATATTGTTAAGCAACGTGGTGAACAACAGGTGCGAATTAGAAATCTAACAAGACACGAAGAAAAACTGTTACTTACAAAACAAGATTTTTTTATTTTAAATAATACAGCTCCTTCAATTACCAGATACGTCAAACAATTAGGATTTTCTAAACCTATACTTCAGGACTACTTAATACACACCATGGAAACTCAACCCGATGCACCCGTTTTATACAGTCCCATAGATACTTCTATTTTTAATAGAATTCCCTACGAAGTGGAAGTGTGGAGACATTTACGGGACTTTGTAAACCTAAATGAAAACAACGGAGAACAATGCGAAGAAGAAGAAGAAGAAGAAGTTAAAGACGAGGTAATAGAATAGAGTTTATTGAATGGGGTATATAAATTATTACCTATCTAATCTTGAATTCAGTTTACTCAACCGCTGCAATGAGTAACGATCAAGTGTCTTTTAAAGATGATGTTCACGTAATTGAGGAAAGACCATGTGTTGTAGAATGTCAAGCTTTCTATGATTCTGATGATGAGTATATTGTTAAAGAACTAACCTTTTTAGATATGAACACAAATGTGGTTTACTACTTCTTATTTAAACCACCATTTTCTTTTAGAAAACTTTTAAAGAAAGCTCAAAGATCGAACAAATGGTTAATGAATAACTACCATTACATTACATGGGGTGAGGGTTTTACAAGTTATAAAGACGTTAACAGTATTATGTATCATTTCTGCTCAAAATTTACTACGTTTTATACAACTGGTAGTAAAAAGAGAAGTTGGATTAAAATGTATACAACAAGAAATGTATACGATACCATTATAGATAGAAGTTTTAAAGACAATTATGAAGGTGTATGTCTGAGTGTACAAAATCAATTCCACAGTGTTTCGAATTGTGCATTGCAAAAAGCTTACCGTTTAGCTGCTTTTTTGAATCAAGGTCAGAACTGCAGTGGTGGTGGGGATAAGGAAACGTATAAATATGAGAGCTCCCCACAAACAATGCATCAGTATTACTCAGAGCTCCGAGGAGACGACATCTAGTACAACAGCAAAGAAGCAGTTTTGAAGATGGCATCGCAGCAGTCTATTCAAACATTACTTGAACAGTTCAACGCAAACTCCAAGTCATCCGTACTACCAACAAAGCGTTGTTCAGAATTAAAGGAGCAGAAACATTACATCGTGCATCAAATAAGAAAACTGGACACCTCTGTGGGAGATGCAATTCTGGTTACTTTAAGCGATGCACCATACACTTCTGGTGATGTACCAAAATTTCAGGTTTTCCTACCCAAGCGTTTTGTTAATCTTTTACAAAACGAAAATCTGAGCAATATACAACCAGGGATGCTCTACTTGGAGTCACACGGAATTAGCGGTCACAACTCTACAGAACTCTCTCTTCATATGCTGACATCTTCCTAGATCCAAGAGTACATGGCAGCATCAACACTCCAGTTTAGTTTTAAGCTTTAATTATTGTAAAAATATATTTGTAAATAAAGATAAAAAAATAAATAAATAAAAAAAAAAACCTTCTTGCACAGAATGATTTGTTCTGTGCAAGAAGGTTTTTTTAAAAACACTCCTCGTGACCTTGAACTACTTTTGGGATTCATAAATAAGGTGCTGTATTTACTATGCAGTTAGTAGCACCATGAGTGTTGATAAGTTCGGACGGTACGATCAAGTTGGTAAGAAAACATCTGGTTTGCAAGATGTTGCAAGTACTGGATTTGTGAAAAATAACTGTTTATTATTATCTACATCCAAAAATTGTTGATGCACAAAACAGGTGCGTTACAAATGTTTCTCTTCCAAAACTACCAAACGATGCTGCTAATATGCAATACGTACAGAATTAGAGTTTAGGAAGAACTTCTGGCATGCACTACACGGTTGGAAACAAAATTATCAGAGATTTGCATGACCCTGTTTTACCTTCAGATGCTGCAACTATGAGCTTTGTTAAAAAAAGTTCTTTAAGAAGAACTCATCCTGATGGTGATATCGATTTGGAGGGAAAATTGTTGAGAAACCTTGCACCTCCATCTTTACCCTCAGATGCTGTAAATCTAGACTACGTAACTAAGCATACACCAAAAATGTTTGGTACACACTGGATGTTTTTTGATAAAAAGCTTAGCAATGTACAAGACCCAATTTATGATGGAGAAGCAGTAAACTTAAGAACCTTAAAGAGATACTTGGAATGGTATGTAAATCGTCATGGTGAACAGTTGAGACGATTGTCTTCAGCTGTATTTGATTACGTTCATCGTTCTTCCGGACGCTCTGCTGAATTGGGTGTTACGAACACCAACTACTTGAACATGGAAGACATTCTAAATATTGTAGCCTTAACTTAAAGCTACTATTTATTTTTGATATGTTGAACAACTTAAATGAGAGATGAAAATAAAACTTCTTCAATGATAAAAATTTTCTTTATTTTTCTTCTTATAACTTTAACAAATAATAATAATAACGAAAATAAAAGAGCTTTCTTTATTTAGTTAAAGGAACACAAATAAATTAAAAATCAAAACAAATCAAATATCTTCAGACCAGAACCTTTTTTTTTATTGATTAATTCTTAATTCAAAAATTTAGAAAATTGAAAATATCTCAAAATTGAAAATTGAAATTGAAAATCAAAATTTAAAATCAAAATCAATATTGAAAATCAAAATTAAATTGAAAATCAAAATCAAAGTTGCAAATCAAAATTGCCTCCGGGAGATCTGAAAAGAAATAAATAACCAGCTTTTAGTGACTTGAAACATTTTCCTTTTTTACAAAATTTTTAAATAGAAAACAAAGCACTCTCAGAACTGTCACTAGAAGAGTGACTACAAACAGGAAACAAGTTTTAACCGCGCATGCTTGGTGGATCTTACCCTAACTACTAAAACCCTACTGAAAAACCTAACTAGAGAAAACTTGTAAAAATTACTTACGTAGCTGTCCCG
>JAQJVL010008930.1:0-17854 GCA_035578905.1 Stictocephala bisonia
CGATTGCCGAAGGTTCCCGACAAACTCCGGAAACCCCCGAGGGTATTCTCCGAAACAATCAATAACGCTTGGATCCGGCAGGTGGCTTCCCCACTCTCCGAAACAATCAATAACGCTTGGGTCCGGCAGGTGGCCGCCGCCGTCTTGGGTCCGGCAGGTGGCCGCCGCCGTCTTGGGTCCGGCAGGTGGCCGCCGCCATCAAAATCAATCAATATCAATAGAAATCCAATCAAAGTCAATCAAAATCAAATCAAAGTCAATCAAAATCAAATCAAAGTCAATCAAAGTCAAATCAAAGTCAATCAAAATCAAATCACAGTATCGATTAAGGTCACGTGACCTTCCCCCACCCTCAACTCTTCATTTGACGAAAACTCTTCATGGGACGTTTTCGGAGCCCCATTTCCCCTCTACTGCCATCGATCTACGTTTTTATCTCAGTCGATCCACTCTTCAAAACCAACGAGTACAGTCATTTCAATAAACAAGCATCGTTGAGAAAAATGTATGACTTCTCAACAGTAAGTATTTTAAAATGAAAAAACCTATTCGATATTGTAGCGTAAATAAACCAGATCTACTGCTCTGTTAGTCCTGCATACCTTCTAAATATTCGATTTACTATTCGGTTTTATGTATGGTTCGAGTCGAATGTTTTATTTTCAATGCAGAAACTCCAACAAACCAAAATGGTTCCTCTATTTTAAAAACATACTGATGATTTTTAGTTTTCTTAGATTTATTGAGTAAGACTTCAATTTTCACACGTGTAAAATTAATCACTAATTACAGCATTACACTAATTACACTGTACTGTGGTGAGACAGCTCAATACGATATTTCATTAACACTGTACTTTGCTGAGACAGCTCAATACGATATTTCATTAACACTGTACTTTGGTGAGACAGCTCAATACGATATTTCATTAACACTGTACTGTGGTGAGACAGCTCAATACGATATTTCATTAACACTGTACTTTGGTGAGACAGCTCAATACGATATTTCATTAACACTGTACTGTGGTGAGACAGCTCAATACGATATTTCATTAACACTGTACTGTGGTGAGACAGCTCAATACGATATTTCATTAACACTGTACTGTGGTGAGACAGCTCAATATGCTATTTCATTAACAATGTACTTTGGTGAGACAGCTCAATACGATATTTCATTTACACCGTACTTTGGTGAGACAGCTCAATACGATATTTCATTAACACTGTACTGCGGTGAGACAGCTCAATGCGATATTTAATTAATACTGTACTGCGGTGAGACAGCTCAATACGATATTTCATTAACACTGTACTTTGCTGAGACAGCTCAATACGATATTTCATTAACACTGTACTGTGGTGAGACAGCTCAATACGATATTTCATTAACACTGTACTGTGGTGAGACAGCTCAATACGATATTTCATTAACACTGTACTGTGGCGAGACAGCTCAATACGATATTTCATTAACACTGTACTGTGGTGAGACAGCTCAATACGATATTTCATTAACACTGTACTGTGGTGAGACAGCTCAATGCGATATTTCATTAACACTGTACTATGGTGAGACAGCTCAATACGATATTTCATTAACACTGTACTGTGGTGAGACAGCTCAATACGATATTTCATTAACACTGTACTGTGGTGAGACAGCTAAATACGATATTTCATTAACACTGTACTTTGCTGAAAAAACTCAATACGATATTTCATTAACACTGCACTTTGCTGAGACAGCTCAATACGATATTTCATTAACACTGTACTGTGGTGATACAGCTCAATACGATATTTCATTAACACTGTACTTTGGTGAGACAGCTCAATACGATATTTCATTTACACCGTACTTTGGTGAGACAGCTCAATACGATATTTCATTTACACCGTACTTTGGTGAGACAGCTCAATACGATATTTCATTTACACAGTACTTTGGTGAGACAGCTCAATACGATATTTCATTAACACTGTACTGCGGTGAGACAGCTCAATACGATATTTAATTAATACTGTACTGCGGTGAGACAGCTCAATACGATATTTCATTAACACTGTACTGTGGTGAGACAGCTCAATAAGATATTTCATTAACACTGTACTTTGCTGAGACAGCTCAATACGATATTTCATTTACACCGTACTTTGGCGAGACAGCTCAATACGATATTTCATTAACACTGTACTGCGGTGAGACAGCTCAATACGATATTTAATTAATACTGTAATGCGGTGAGACAGCTCAATACGATATTTCATTAACACTGTACTTTGCTGAGACAGCTCAATAAGATATTTCATTAACACTGTACTTTGGTGAGACAGCTCAATACGATATTTCATTAACACTGTACTTTGCTGAGACAGCTCAATACGATATTTCATTTACACCGTACTTTGGCGAGACAGCTCAATTAACACCGTACTTAGGTGTAACAACTTACTGTGATATGTGTTTTATTTATCCTCATCTTTAATATGACGTGGCTTTGTAATTGTTACGTGTTAACAAATTGTAAATGTGTTAAATGGCTAAAATTGTAAAGTGTTAACAAACTTCACCAGAATATTCAGAATTCAAAAAGAACATTTAGAATAGTTGTAAAATTACAATACAGAGCGTCATGCAGGCCTTATTGTTCAATTCAATTGTATCAATTGTATTGTATAATTCAAACAGTTAATTCTGCTAATGTTGCCTTGTCGTTATATTTTAGAGGTAGTAAAATATTGTATGTATAAGACAGCTCTTACAAAATGCGGAGATGTCCTTACGTATCACACGAGAAGCCGGGACATAACGAACTGGACATAATAGACCGGTAGTAATACGAAAACTTTCCCTAACAGGTAAGCGTTCGTTCAGTTAACATACTACCAGAATTTATTCAAAATTCTACAACGCCCAAGGCGTTTAAGAAGAAGCGCCTTAAAAAATGTTTGGCCGAACAAGCATTTTATAGCATAGACAATTTCTTTGCGTTTGATTGGGAAGCCACTGAGTTTTAAAAGTGATACGGGAGGGATTTGAGGAGGTATAATTGGTGAATGAATGGGAATCTGGACGAGTGAATAAAAGTAAATGTTTGAAAGGACAAATTATAATTAAATTAGTGACATTTTTTATTTATATTTATTTACTTGCGGTGATTGCGATACAATTTTTTGTATTGTAGTTTATGAAATAAAACAAATAATAATTATTATTATATATTGTTGCACCAATTTGTGCAATGACATAGCCATTTCAATTAAGGATCACAATGATTTTGTCAAATTACTACAACAAAGTATTTGTTTTCAAATCTCACCGAAACCCAATTAAAACTTGGTAAATTAAATAAACTTGTTATCTCTTCTTGTAGTAATTGATTGAGTGTTAGTTAAATTTGTCTTTCACATCCTTATGTAAAAATTCCCTTTTTGTAATTCTTAAATATATATCGTATGGCCACCAAACTACTAATAAATGTTAAATTAACAATAGTTAATATATAAATAAAATAAAATATTAAGTAAAAAGTCTTAGTGTTTAAATTTTGATCTCCTGTTACAGATTCATGCTCCCATGTTTTGTAACCATTCAACACCTGCTACTTCGATTGAATGAAGTAGTGCTAATCCCCCCTGACGGTCATGGTGCATTGGGTAATCATAAACTATGTGATCCATAGTTTGAGCTTCGACTACGCATTCACATAACTTATCAATACCCATTCCCCACTTAAATTTCCAATAGATTCCTACACCCGTACGAAGGCGAAACAACATTCCTTACGAGCAAGGTTAATTCCACCGATGACGATCAAAGCCGTACCAGAAACTTATCTCGACCGTCAAACATATCCCAAGTTCACCCCACGGTTTCTAGCGAAAATTCGTTTGACTGGGAACACAATCGAAGAGGTGGTTTTCTAGATTCCAGTCGTCCTGCCGGTTGTGGAATATCTTGAAAAATTGGGAGATTCGGAGTCAATAGGATCTTTTTAACTTCACTTCTAAGGTTTAATGGCCTGCAGGCCTGTGCGTGAACTTTACACAAGGGGTACATCGGCTCAGTTAGTTTATAAAATACTGGACATCGGCTCATTTAGTTCGAATCATGCGCTCCGAAGTCCGAAGCTTATAATTAAAACTTTACGTATTTCTTGTGAACGATTTCTTAAATCATTTTCCCTAAACCAATATATGGATTTTTCTGGTCAAACCAGATTTAATGTATTAATATAAAAGAGGAATAAAGTATAGTGCGAGTGTTTACATACGTAGCAAATACGTTTGTATAATAAATAAGATCAAGTAATGGACAAATAAAAAATGAGGATTCTGACTTTAGTTGCTTTAAATGTGCGTACAGTATAAGAATGCCAAAGGTTGTTTATACTGCACTGACAATATCAGGTCACTTCTCACATGAGCACATTTGTCGATAAACTATTCAGAAGGTCCTACCATATGAGTCTGAACGCGTGGAAGGTCTTAAAACCGTTTTATTCACGAAATGGATACATTACTAGTAGAACGCCTGGTGTTTTATATCCTTGAAAGTTTATCAGTGTAATTTTTAAGCAGCCAAAAAGTGTTTATACTGTAAAAAAGTTAAATACTTCCTATTTAGAATGAACTTTCTGATTGTTAGTAAATATCTTTCTCTTCCATTAATTTATATAAAACCTACTATCTTATTGTACCAATTGAAAGATCAGTACATATCAGTAATTCTATCAGGTAAAGGTATATTTTCGTACGATAGCATATTGAATATAGAAGATAGTTTTAATAAAGTGACATCTCCTTGGTTGGCCTTAATTTGCTTGTTTAGGTGACCTAGCGTGGTCACTTGGTAAATATTCATTTGAAGATGAAAGAGTAATTGGTCATTTTTATTCTCAATTAATTTTTTGAATTGCACGTTCTTTGCTTTCATCACATGTTGAATTACTTTAATTGATTTTTTAAGGGTTAAAGCAATTGATCTAAAGAAGGCTGGTAGATTGTGTCTGACCGAGGCTAAAATGCTCACAAAAGAGAATTAGTAGGGAAACATAATTACAACATCGTTCAAATCGTTTATTAACCGGTACAAAATTTGGTTTCGTTATTTTTTCTAATTATTCTAAGTGTTCTCGAAGTAAACCAAATAGATCATAATTTGGCATAATATTTACGTTTCATTTGTGTTGGACGAATAATAATGTCGTCATTAATGTTATTTTTCTTCAACGTTATTAGATTTTTCCGAAGAGTAGTGTAATACAATATAGGCTACTCAGTGGTAACTACCGGATTAACGAGCTTCATACTCAGTGTAATTTGTGAGTATTAATCACTGTAAGTATGAGTATACGGGTTTCTTGTTAAGGTGACTATAATGCTCAGCAATGTAAAGTGAGTACTTACGATATTCAGAATGACAATAAGAAACAACACGTTTCATTAATGGTGGTACTCGAAATCAGGGGTGAAGTAAACTAAAGTAACGTTTCGTTAATATTTCAGTGAACCAAGGAGTGTTAAATACCAAACAGTATTCCATTACTCATGCTGTCAACCAATTGTGTTGCATTGTGGAGCTGTGAATAATAAACAGGATTAAATAATTAAAAATCAGCACTGTACAGAAAAACTAAGAATGTTAAATGTCCAGGAATTAGTCTTACGTGAGATCGCCACTCCTGTGGGAAAAACAGAGAGATATTGACAGAATACCTGGAACAGTTGGTCCATTTTGTGCAATGTAAGGCTTATGAAATAAATACAGCCAACGAAAGGTCGAAGAGATCATCTCACGGAGTAAGGCCTAAAACAGCGACTTGAAGAGTTCCCATTTATCTCGTTCCGCCTACACCATGATTAACAAGTACCATCGTTTAGGTGAAATTTTCAATAACTTCTGAGGGGCAAGAAAAATGCTGGACAAAAATATCACAAGAATTGAGAAATGTTGTGCAGAGCTCTCCCTTTAAAGATCCACTCAAAGTGGCGTGGAGGAACTAGAAATAAGGACTTTCTGGACAATAATAATCACTGAGTGAAGGACAATGGTGCTTAAAAAGGGTAAAACAGTATAAAAAATGCAAAAGGCATTTGCGATGAAATCATGTAATTGGAATTTATACACTTATAATGAGTCTTTTGGGGGGATTTCAAGGCTCTACTTTGATAAAGAGTGTTGACGGAAACTCACCTTATTAAAAGAAACTGGTGCGTACTAATTGATATTATTTTATTTTCCTCATTTGAATCATTTTAAAATGCAATATGCAATGAAAAATGTTTAATAAAAGAACGACTACTATAAATACTTCATTCTAACTAAACTCAGCAAAGCGATTTTCTACAACTAATTCTGTTTCTTTGTGAATTGGTAGAGTAAGATAATTGTCTGAGACAAAGCCAGTACAATTTTGACCAAATGAAGTCGAACAGATTCCGATCTCAATCCAATCACGTCTATATCAGTTCGATTGTCTGAAGCAATATGACAGTTCCAGTGGCATGTAAGTACTCGTAGACCAAGGACTCACTGTTTGGCTCTGCGACAAAATACTTTAACACGATTAAATTTAAAATGTATTAAAGTTAGCCAAAAAACTAGGACATGGGATTCTAATGATTTAAAATCTACTTTGTAGTAGGGTTACTTTTTTTGTGAAATTCCAATATATTAATTCCATACCATACTTTCATGTTTTTTATTGTTGCACTAAGCACTTCACGTGACGGTTTGAGGATTTTAATCAAGGAATGAATGTTCGGCCATACTTTTGCATAGTCTATGCTGAAACTACCCACATATCATAGATGTGGTGTTGTGGTTAGTCCTCGTCTTATTCAGTACATAAAATCTTCTTGTACAATAGTAAAAAGACGTAGTAATCGTAGTGCTAACTTCCTTCCTCTATCCGACGACTTGTCTGAAGGTCGTTAGTCTCTATTTTATTCTTCATATAATTATTACTTAACATTGACTATTTATTTGTTATCATTTCCTATACATACTTTCAATAATTTCAAATATGCAATCGATTCAATTTACTTAATTAATTTAAGTATTATACAAATTAAAATAAACCTTTTTACAAAATCTTAAAGGCACCAGTGTATAAATGAAGAAAGTTTACAGATTTTAATTTTTTTTTTCTTTTAGAAGACTTTTGACTGCGTTTGTGAGCCTCTTATTTTAAAACATGGCTTTCACGATAGACTATCATTTATTTTTCCAATGCACAGTTATGAAAACCTCAAATTATTCTGAGATTTAAGCAGCTTAGAAAAATTGAACCCAGCATCTGCAGATAGATTTCTTCCATGCCTTTATTTATTTGTTATTCTTATGTAGGAATTCTTATAATCCTAACTCAATTGAAATCGAAAATCCATGTAAATTAGAGCATTCTCAAACTTTCCTACAACAAGCAGCCTTTGACACCCTGAACTATGGAGAAGTCTTCAGCATTGTATTTAATCCCTTCCAACACTATCAGCAGTAATTGGTCGGTGCCGAAGTAGATTAAAAAGATGCTTTATGAGCTAAATGTTCTCAGTTCGAACTCAATTTAAGTCAAACAACTGCGAAAGAGACAGCTGATAGCCAATTTTTCTTTGGTAATTGATCAATAACATTCCCCATGGTATAGTCGGCCTTAGTTAGTAATAAACTAAGATCCCTCTGACATCATAATAGTTATTTGGGACCTTTTCGGTTAATTCACTACCATTACTTTTTTCTTTCCGTTAATTCACTACCACTTGATAAATACTCTATTGCTCTAAAAACTGTTCCCCAATCGCTTTCACAGAAATTAACACGGAGAGCGATTGATCAACTTTAGTAGCCACCTAACCTAACATAACCTGTTCTGACCTAACCGTAATTGCGATAAAAAAGGTAGTGGTAGTGAAGTAATGGAAAAAGTGAATTAACGTTGAAGGTCTGTCTTTTGAAATCCATAGTCCACCATATCCTGACATTGGCGCGACATGAAGAAGAGAACAAATAAATATAGTTTTTTAGGTTAGTTTAGTTCTAGGTCATCTATAAGAAGCCAATTTGCGAGCCAAAACGAGCGCCTCTGAGTACATGCTTTTGAAAAAAGGTTGGGTTCAGAATATGTGGAAAATTTTTATTCTGTGGGTAAATACGCACATGTAACACGAAAAGAGAGGGACAAAAACAAAAAACAAAGAGACTGTTGAAAAGATATTCTTGAAAAAACATTGATAATAAGCTCGCCTAAGTGCTTATTAAAAAATACTTGCCAAAATCCTGTTACTTTTGAGTTGGAAGTCAATGATAAAAGTCAAAGTCGGCACTGGTGGCGCAGTGCTGTAACCCAGCTACATGGGGGCGAAGTGTTTGGGATATTGTAGGCGATAAGTTGGATGCTCGGTCCTCTTAATACGGACATGGCGTCCGCTTGATGGTTGCTATCGGCGTGGACACTACTAGAGAAGTCTGGGGTGTCCATGTTTGGTGGTAATCATTGTGCGGATGTTGTGTGGGGGATATAACTGAGTATCAGGCTTGTCAATTAGCTGAAAATCAGACCAGCACTACGTGGTTCGGATTCCACGTAAAGCTGTAGGTCCCTTAGTTGCCCTGGCTGTTGGGCTATTAATAAATTGCCCTTTCTGAGGAACAGTTGAACTAAGATAGTAACCAGACTACACTCATCCACATTCATCCTACACTCCTATAACCATTCATATTCGCCTTAAAATACCAACAACGTTGTGTCGGCGTCTCATATGTAAGAATGTAAGAATGAATCTTCGACAGCTACCAAGTGAGGTGCTGTATTTGGTACTAGATAAGAAGTTAATAATATCAAAATAAACAGATTTTAAAGAAACATTAATACCATGTAAGTGATGTTAATTGACATACAGTGTCTACAACTATAGTTAAGAACAGAATACTCGTTTAACTAAGCTATTAAGAGTTTAATTAATTAATAAGCTACGATATCTGTGGAAATTTTTCTATCTTACGACGTGGTGTTTAATGACAATTTTCATGTTTTCCCTGAACTTCACATATATTAAAAATAAATATAGAATTATTATTCCGATAACAAATTACAAGGTCCAGTGATGGTTCCAGTTTCAGACACGTCAGTAAACAATTTTCCGAACATATGGATACTCGAGCCCAGCCTGCAGGCCTACAGATGCCAAATTGGTATGTACAGACTATAACGTCATTGCAGAAAAAAAAAAAAAAACGTTTTTGGTAAGGACAGTACTACTGTCGGTGCAGAAATTATGTGTACCCGAGTTTGACGGTTTTTTACTAAAAAAATAAGAGGCCTATAAAAAATCATATCACACCATTGTTTTCATCGTTTAATTGTACGTAATGACTTATGCATTTAAAAAAACCTAATGTTAACTAGTTTTTACTGAGCATCAACTTTACACTAGTATTACTATCACATTAATATGTTAATACGTGGTTAGCAAGATTGTTTTCTATAAGTGTTATACATTTCGGACTTTTCAAGAGTTATCTGTAATAATTACTTATAAGTTTAATTTCTCCCACTATATAAATAACGCGAAATGTTTTTAATTATTCTTCCTCTATTTACCAGGGATTCAATTAAAAGTTATTTAATTATTTTGACTTTAATTAAGAACACCTCCAGTAACTAAAATGAACACCGCGCAACTTGAAATGGATTTTGTTAATTACTTCATTATTCAGCTCCTTTTACACATCACATCATTAATAACTGGTAGACAGCTAATCGACTCAATTTAATTTAAAGGTTATTATTCCAAATTCGTGTAAAAAATACGTACTTATTTTCATAATAATCAGCTATAGTATATACAATTATTTTATAAACATTATTATAGAATAACTTTACTCTTTTAAAATAAAATGAATTTAAGCAATACTACTTTTTTAACTAACCAATATCTTTAAAGCCTTGTTTCACTCTATTCTCTATAAAGTAAGATAGCTCTTCGGCTTATACTAACGTTTTTCGGAATACTACAACCACTCACTATCAAAACAAGAAGACTATCCGCTCACATTGGTCTCGTGAAGCAGGTTTTCTTGTTCGGTAACATTGGTTCGTGTTCGGTTGTCACAGGTAGCGCCAGTGGTCGCTCTTCATACCTCTCTATATCTATTTAGCACACGCTGAAGTGACTATAGTTGTGGACAGGAATCTCTGAACCAGGAAAAGGCGAGCGACTTACTCGGCTATTGTGGGGTGGCCCGCCCGGCCGACCTTAATTAATGTCGCTTCGCTGCGCTCAACGAAAACCAGTACTAGGTACCCAATACCAAAAAGTAAGTTAAATTATTTTCAAAAATTATTAAAATCCATTATCATATTATATTTAGTTTTTAAATGCCGATTATTTTCATACTAATTTGATGTAAATCGGCCAATTTTGACCAATTTGTACCGCAAACTAGTTTTTCTTTTTAAAACTAATTAATGAACAGTGAAAATTAAATACAATTTATGTCTGAGTGTGAGCATATGGAGGAATAATAAATGCCCCAGGTTTGATTGTAATAACTTTTTTATTGCTTCATAACCAAAATAAATAGCCGGTTTGAACACAAATTTGAAAACATAATTGTAATATAATCTGTAACTTAATTTATTGTACAATATTTCTACTGATTCTAAGTTAGATTTATCAAAATGCAAAGACACACAGTATTACAAAAAACAACATGACAGAAATTAAAACATAAAGCACAGTGTGAAAGTGGTTGCTAAAATTTAACTAATACTAATTGGCCTACCGGTTCTGAAATTAACATAAAAATAAGCAGCATAAAAAACTGTTGCTATAAAATACTATAAAAAATATTGTAAACAACACCTTATAAGGGACGGGCCAGTTCATCATCGGAGTATTCTGCACTATCCTCGCTGCAGATGCTGTCTTGAGAGTCAGTTGAGTCGTCCGCCAAGCTGATGACAAGTCTGTCTTGGACGTCGTCGCTGATGGCGTCCACCTCCCACATAAACTCTTCTGCCTTCCTGACGTGGGCGACGAATGATTTCCAATCATTAGACGTTACTTTGTTCAAAGCGTCATCCAACAAAGCCTCCACGGATTTCAACCTGTAGTCAGTGTTGGTTCTTGCGACTTCATTCTTCACCTTGGCCCACACCAGTTCGATAGGGTTAAGCTCACAATGATAAGGTGGAAGTCGCAGGACTGTATGGCCACAATCTTCAGCCATTTTATCTACTTTATATATTGTAGCAGCTAAGCGCAAGTGAGCTGGAATTCGAGTTAAAAGATCTGCTTTGACATCACTTTGGTTGAAAAACACTCCATGGCTCGTTAGAAAGTCCTGGATATCCTTTTTTCTCCAACTCATGTTCGGGATCTTAAATAGAGTTTCACTGTGGTAGGAGGCGTTGTCCATGACAATGACACTGTCTGGGGGCAGCAAGTGAAGGATGCCCTCGAACCAATCCTGAAAGGCTTTGCTGTTCATTTCATCGTGGTGATTTGCGTTCTCTATCTTTGCTGTTTTTTGGCTTTGAACACCCAACGAGCGTCAATGTCGCCTGACGGGTTGGTCGGATCTCTCAAAAACCCATCTTCACTGCCAATGTGAACCATTATAAGGCGCCCCCCTCGTCCCGGCAAGTCTCGCAGCCCTGTTGTCTCACCGTTCATGTACGCTTGTCTTGCTGATTTTATATATCGAGGTGTCCACGCCTTTTTTGTAGTATGGCCAGCATTGCACCAAGACTCGTCCAGATAAAATATTTTTCTTCCTTCCTCTCTAAATCTTTTTACTTCTATCAAATATTTCCTCCTCCACTGCACGATGTCTTCACGCTCAATAAGGTAAGACTGTCTTTGTCGCCTTTCAAACTTGAAGCCCAGGTCGTTGAGAAGTCGTCTTGTGGTTCGATCAGTGACATTTGGTAGGTCGGGATCTTCATTGATCATTTGTGCGACAGTCTTTGAAGTAGGCGGTGTGTTTTGCCTGTAAAGCTCATGCACCTTCCTTCTGATGGCAGTTTTTTGGAAGTCAGTGTAGGTTTTCATACGAGTTTGTTGCCCCTGCCGATTTGGTCGTTTTTTCCCCGGGGTAACCAACGGTCCGTTGTCAAATTCTTTTTTCAGTTGTTCAATAGTAGTTCTGCTGGCACCAGTTAAAACTCGAACTCAATCCACGATGTTCCTCTTGCTCATTTCCGGATTTTCCATACGAAGCACTCCGTAAACGTGTAAAATAATTCGCCGTTCACCACTTTTTGTGGAATATGGATTATGAGTTCGACTCGTTATATAATTTTCGGGAGACGTAGGTGTCGGTTCTGCCATAGTTGTTCACACGACAACAGAAAGCCACTAACTAGCCAAAAAGGATTTTGTCGCCAAAGATAAGGGTTGTTTGGTTCACTCGCTATAATGTGTCGCGTTCCAATGAGTCACCACAAGCCTGAGTCACATTACAAAGTGTCAAGATTGGTTACTCATCCCAAGTCCAAATCCTCTCCAAGTCGTTAACCGATTACTATGCGTTAATCCGGAAATGAGCAAGAGGAACATCGTGGATGCAGTTAGAGTTTTAACTGGTGCCAGCAGAAGGAAAGTACACGAACTTTATTGTAACAACAAAACCGCAATTTTGAATTATTTTGTAAATATTGTACAATAAATAAAGTTAGAGAGTATATTATTTATGTTTTGAATTTTTTCTTGAAACCGGCTATTTATTTTGGTTATGAAGCAATAAAAAAACTATTACGATCATACATAGGGCATTTTTGTCCCTCCATATGCTCACGCTTTGATATAAATTATATTTAATTTTCACTAATCATTAAAAATTAGTTTTAAAAAGAAAAACTAGTTTGGCAGTACAAATTGGTCAAAATTGGCCGATTTACATCAAATTAGTATAAAAATAATCGACATTTAAAAACAAAACATAATATGATAATGAATATTAATCATTTTTGTAAATAATTTAACTTACTTTTTGGTATTGGGTACCTAGTACTTGTTTTCACTGAGTGCAGCGAAGCGACATTAATTAGGGTTGGCCGGGCGGGCCACCCCACAATAGCCGAGATAAGTCGCTCGCCTTTTCCTGGTTCAGAGATACCCTGTCCACAACTATAATAGTTGAGCTAAAAGTACGCCAAACAGCCGTCTGAGCGCTTATTCAAGAATCAAGAATCAAGAATCAAGAATTATTTATTCCATTGACAAACATAAGTTCGAATAGGACATGTCAAATCTACAATTACAAATCTAATCTAAAACAAGGCAGTTGCACTCTGTCAAAATTTGCTTATCAATCATCATTACATATTAAAACTACAATAAATCACTATATTATATTAAAACTTAATAATAAATAATTACATAATAAAATTCAACAATAAAATTACCATATATTAAGATTCAACAATAAATTACTATATATTAAAATTTTACAATAAATTACTCTTCAACATACACATATTTAAATTAATCTATACTTAAAACAGAAAACAGAAAAGACTATTACATTTACATATTGCAAAAAGTTATGTTCAAGTCAGACTCTAGAAACTCGGAAATAGAATAGAATGGATTATTGAGAAGCCAGTTATAAATGACAGTTTTAAATTTATTACATGGTATGGTCCAAGCAATCTCGGGGAGCTTATTAAAAAATGTAACACAATTAATTTTATAGGACTTGCCTTGATGTAAGGGTAAGCCTATGATGAGGAATATCCAGATTGATTCTATTTCTAGTCTTATGATTGTGTATGTTTTGTCTTTTTTTAAATAAATTTAAATTATCTTTGGCATACATTAAGACTTGAAAAATATATAGGTTAATAATTGTGCAGATTTTAAGGTAAACAAAAAGCGGTTTGCAGTGCTCCAGGGCCCCTGCCCCTACCATATTGCGAACAATTTTCTTTTGTATTAGTAATATCTCATGCACACAATGAGAATGTCCCCACAGTATCAACCCATAGGTGATATGCGATTGAAACAAGCCAAAGTATGCAATTCTTAAGTATTCTAAATTTACAAGTGGCTTTAGCTTCCAAAATAAAAATACTGTTCTGGATATTTTTTTACAGATATTGTTGATTTGGTCTTTCCAACACAATTTACTATCAATGTTTATGCCCAACAGTTTTACTGAATTGTATGGAATTTCATTTTTGAGACTAAGTATCAAATTCTGAGTTTTATCTTTATTACAATGTAGTTTATTACTTTGAAACCAATCCAGTACATCCCTTGTTGAGCCCTCAATTACATCATTTAAATAATTTAGGTCTTTATGACTTTTCATAATGGTGGTGTTGTCCGCATATACTATTGTATTTACACTAGTATTGTTATATGGCAAATCATTTATGGCTACTATGAACAGAAAAGGCCCTAGGACAGAGCCCTGGGGCACCCCAGTTGAGACACTTGCAACCGCGGAATTCCTGCTGTTGAGTGCAACATATTGAGTTCTATTGCTGAGATATGATTTTATCAAGTTAAGTGAATGGGTGTCAATTCCATAATATTTAAGTTTATAAAGTAAAATATCAAAAGGTACACAATCAAAAGCTTTAGTGAGATCAAAAAGGGTGAGAGCAACAGTTTCCTTATTTTCAAACGCCTCTAGACTATTCCCAACGATTTGCTGTACTGCAGTTACGGTACCTTTCCTGAATCCAAATTGAGAAACTGAAATTAAATTGTTTCTTTCAAAATATTCACTTAATTGACTATATATAATTGATTCGAATAATTTTGAAAAAATGGGAACTATTGAGACTGGACGGTAATTCTGTGGTGAGCTTTTATCTCCCTTCTTAAATATTGGTACTACTTTGGATAATTTTAGTAATTCAGGAAAGTAACTTAAGTGAAAACATGTGTTAAAAATAAAGGCCAAAGGTACATTAATTAAATGAATAGTTTTCTTAATAATATTATTTGAAAGCCAATAACAGTCCATTGCCTTAGAATTCGACAATTGAGCAGCTGTTTTACTCACCTCCTCAGGTGTGGTCATTCTCCAACGGAAACTATTAGGCCTAATTAAGTTTGTATTATTTAAAAGGTTAATAGCTGAAACAACTGACTTATCAAACTGCTGCCCCAAATCATGTACAGAATTTAGAAAGTAATTATTGACCATATCTGGTTCGAGACTTACCTGCTGTGTGTGTGTAGGTGAGCTTTCCCCCGAGATGACTTCCCACGCGGCCTTACACTTATTTGCAGAATTTTCTATATAATTTTGACAAGCCAATTTTTTTGCATTTGCCAATTGTTTCCTGTATTTCTTTTTCAAATTTTGGTAAATTTTGTATGCCTGATTGGATTGTATTGTACCTGGAACCATATTTTTGTACATTGTAAAATATGAGAGCATTAATGTTCTAGAGTCTGCAAGCTCCACAGAATACCAATTAACCTTATTGTACTTATTTCTATAACTATTATTATGCTTAGATTTACATTTAACCAGAGGTGAACAAGTGTGCCATAGGTCAATATACATTTTAAAAAATCGATCACACATCTGTGCATCAGATACACCACCAGGCCTAGACAAGTTTTTGGTAAAACTCCATTGATTGTTGAGCAGACATTCCGCTAATTCCTTAATTTGATTGTCTGATTGAGTACGGATGAATGTGTCATTTTTACCATTGTTATTATTACTTTTTAAACATTTATCAGTTTTGAGTTTCATTTCCAGTAGTAAAGGGTCGTGATCTGCAAAGCTGCCCCCTAATATTCTGGCTTTATAAAGATCTCTTGAAAAATTAACAATTATGTTGTCTATACACGCTTTATTTCTGGTAGGGTTTTTAATTACACAGAAAAAGTTATAAGACCGCAATATATTCAGAAATTTTAAAGAGATATTTGTAGTAGGTTTTGCCATTTCAATTTTATAGTCTCCGCATATAATTATTTTATATGAAGAATACTTACCTAAAATCTTTTTAACTGTTAATTCAAAATTTTCTAAAAAAGTTTCCATATTTCCAGCCGGTGATCTATAAATACTTATAACAATCAATTTACATGAGGTTAGCTGGATGCAACTTATTTCACAATGCAATTCTACAAAGTAATCCGTTACATCAACAACCTCAAACTCAATATTTCTTTTTAAAAAGATTCCAACCCCCTCATTTTTAAAAACATTCCTACACAATATATTGGCTGCTACATAACTCTTAGGTGTGTAAAGATCTACTTCCCCTGCCTTAAGCCAGTGTTCTGACACACAAACAACATCCACACTCTCACTCATACATAAATGCTCTAAGTCCAAAAATTTATTTCTAAGACATTGACAGTTAAGCTGCAGAACAGTAAAAACATCTATTGTTTTATCATTAACCATTGTACAATTTAATAAGGATTCGTTCACATTATGAAGTTTGTCAAAATTGTTCTGCTTATATGACTGATGTAGGCCTAATCTAAAAAACCCAAATTACTACCTACATTATGCACCTTACTATCAATATCATACACAGCTTTCAAAATCTTAGAAATTAAAACAAATTTACCTGCTTTGTTAAGGTGTAAATTTGTTTTAATTTCTAAGATTTTGAAAGCTGTGTATGATATTGATAGTAAGGTGCATAATGTAGGTAGTAATTCGAAACCAATCACACCTAGATAGTAGCATAGGTGCTCGTCTAGTCATTGCGTTGCGTTGGATGCCTGTTTGTTTCTATAGTCAATGCTACATCTTTCATCATTTTTTTTTTTTTTTTTTTTTGCAGAAAGTGCTTGATTTTCTCTTCTGTTTAGTTTCGTGCCATTCATATGCTCTGCAAATTTCAAAAACATTGTCAAACATCTCTCAATCTTTGTACACTTAATTGTTTTCATTCAAAACTTCAGTAAGTTATTGTATTAACGTATGTAAAACTGTCAGTGGATTGCATTTCAATTCATCTGACCACTTAAAACTAGTTAGAGATAATTTAAACGTTTCAAAGATACTTGACTAACCTTATGATGTCGATATATTGACAAGTAACACTTTGGACTACTTTTAAATTATTGAAAGGGTTCATTGTGTTCTTTATTCGATCCTTAATACTTTCAATTGGCTCATAAACTGTGTTAGTAGTGTAGAAACAGCGGTTGAAGCGCAACCTTGAACTTTGGACTGTCACGTGATCACGTCACGTGATCACCACGCGGCCTCTGATTGGTCGAGAGCGGTCACTTTTTCAAGATGGCGGCGCCCATTTCCCGCCAAATTTCCTAACCTCACTTTTGATCACCACGTGTTGACCTTGAGGTCAAGTTTACTATTGTTTACTACTGAGCCACGTGGTGACCTTGAAGGTTAAGTTTACTACGAGCACGTGGACCCCCCGCGACGACGTTGTCCTAGGTCAGTGTTGTTTTGGTCTGACGTCACGGCGTATTTATTAAATTAATTGTATTTATTGTGTGGGCAAAAAGTGTCGAAGACCGGTGCCGGGATCGATCTGAGAACCTTTCGTTTGTGAGACGAAGTCGATACCACTGCGGCACAGTGACACACCCGAGAGGTTAACGTAAGTAGCGGCAGAAGAACGTGTGTGGCTTCGTTCGCTTCGCTCGACGAGCCACGTTATACTATATGAAATGTATTTTTAATTCGTATTTAATCGTTATACTATATGAAATTTATTTTGAATTCGTATTTAATATAGTATTAATTTGTTCAGATGTGAAAAAAAAGTCTGTTGGTTTGTCGTCTGCTCCTCAGCTGATGTGATGCCATATGAAAGATGCAAAAAAAAAAATGTCTGTTTTTCTTTATTCTATATAAAATGTACCAACTGTTTTTTTGCGTG
>JAQJVL010008931.1:0-17848 GCA_035578905.1 Stictocephala bisonia
AAAGTAACTGAAACGTAACAAAATTATGTGGTCTCCACTCCAATGTTCCTCAGAGATCCATTGATTTTTGGGCACTACAGTGTTTTTATTAATACAGATGTTTATGTGTGTGCAAACATTGCGTCTTCTGATCTTTTACATAATACAGTCCAGCCTCGATTATCCTGCCTCCCTTTATCCGGATTTGCTGTCATCTGGTTCAGCAAGTAGAAAACAATAAAAATTATTTACAGGATAAAATTAATCGGAAGTGCCTTTCAGTTTTAAAACGCAAATGTTGTACATGAGTGTTTCGGTTTTGCATTTCACAAATTGCAGGCGCTGTAATATTTAATCACCCTCTCTCGACAAACTGTCTATATAGTCTATATAGACAAGTCTTATAGCAACATAATTCTTACTACAATTAATCATTTCAATAAGAAAACTAAAATAAACTAATCTAAACCATAAAATTAATGTTGTAACTTCCCTCTCAAATGTTTAACTTAAAAGTATTTACATAACTAGCAGGGGTGGCTAGCCTGGAATTCCCGAACGCTGTTACTGTTAGTATAATAAATGGTTCCAAAGAATTGGCATAAACTTTTCCCCATATCAAACACTAAAAAATCAAAACTTTGAAAATTACCATTTTGATGATTCCCAAATATGTTTTTTGCCATAACTAAAAAACTAGTCAAGTTTGTGACATGCGGTTTTTACTAAAATATTGTGTAATTCACATATTTCCTTAGAATTACAAAATCAAAATCGTTAGAGCCGTTTTTGAGAAAATTCCATTTTTGCTTATATAAATTTAAAAAACCTAAAATTTCAAAAAAGAGAAAAATGGTCTGGAAATATTGGCTAAATACGTACCAAATTTCATAAAAATTTATCCATCTGTTTAGTCTCCAGCAAACTGCAAAACACATAGGGACAGACACCAAAATATATATATTTTTTTCGAAAAGCCATTTTTTTTGTTCAGGGGGCCCTAAAATGGTTTTTTAGACCAACTTGTAACAACATTTTTTGGACGATCACAATAATTTCCCTATGCTGACGCTGATGGGAGAAAGTAAAAAGTTAAGAATAGCTGTTACTACAAACAATACCAAATATTTGTTCTGTTGCTTTTAAAAGTTCTTCTGCTGTTAATGTAGTTACAAGTGACAGACTGAGGCGGTACGAGCACAGCAAGTGACAGCGGTATCCCTTAGTTTTGTTTTAATTCAAAATTTAGTGAATTAAATATATTTATTGCTTCCAGTTTGTCACAACAAAAAATTAAGATAAGTTTACATACAGCAATAATACAATTAAAAAATAAAATAAAGAATATGTATATTATAAAAAAAAGAAAACTAGCCTACATGGGCATTGATTGCGCCCTGTGAAAGCTATAGAGTTGGTCAATCAGTGTGTTTTTATAACTGGGTTGAGTGATAAATTTAATAAATAATTAGATAAGAGAAAGAAAGGTACTACTTTTTCAAAAGTAACATTATAATGATTAGTAATTAAGAATAGTTAAAAAATGAATTATAAATTATAGTGTATGCATAATGCAGCTCGGTTTTAAGCCTGGTAATTTCAACAAAGTAATGATAATATGGTATAAAAATACAGAGAGGTATGGTAAAAACTTCTTATCACATAAATTTTCATCTTGTAGATTAGTTTTCAGAAGCGTGTGGTCGTTAGCTAAGACATGTTTGTTTTTATGTTTAGCCATATCATATCGGCAAGCTTCCAGCTCTGCAAGAACTGTGGCTCGACCACAACCAGCTACAACATTTACCTGCTGTAAGTACTATGTATTACACACGACTCATTATAATTACTTTTCATCATAGAGATATGGGCGAATGTGTGTATATGAACAAGTTTAGTCGTTGTTACTAACTAAGGTTGACTATTCCTTTGAAAGAATCATTTATTAAGAGCCCCATAGCCAGGTCATCTTGGGGACCTACAGCTTTACGTAGAATGCGAACCGCCTAGTATTGGTGCAATTGATGAGCCCAATACTTGGTTCTCTTCCTTCCATAATACTTTTTCCTCAAGTAGCTGGGTTACATCACCGTACCATTAGTGCTGATTTAAATGTCATAATGTTGATTTGGGTGAGATGACAAATGATCCTATGTGTTTGTTTGACGAGAGAAAAGAGTTTTCAAGTTGTATATTTGTAGAGTAAATTGTAGAATTATCAATATCTGATGAGTTAAATATACAAAGAAGATATCTCTGCCACATTGAGACTACCAAGTCATGTGGACAGATTGAATGACTTGAATAATATCTACCAGTTATATAGAAATGAGTGACATTAAACTAGACTTCAATAATTTAGATGTCATGGTAGTAAAATACTTTAAGTAGAAAAGTGTAACATTATAAGTTAAGGGAGCCGTTTCCCTTCAAGCACATAAGTTTCTATTTCATCTCTTTGTCCATAGTAATGATAGTATCACAACACTTGAAGAGTCATGTGATAAGGAGAAGAGCTATTGTAATAGACTTAAAGTAAGTTTTTGTAAAAATATGGAGTATTTTAAAAATATTTTCACAGTTAAATATGTTAAGCTCTAAATATAATTCTTGATGAGTTTAAATTCAAAAGTTCATAATATCAAAATATGGCCCACGAAATTGGACCTATACTAACCATAGTGTTTCTATCGCTCATTATAATAATAAACATAAACCGTACAGTTGAAATAGAGTAACATGTTTTAGCCCACTGACATTAAGATTGATGTCTACTATTGGGCTGTCAACTTTCCAGCGCTGGCTTGAAGCTCGTTTAACAGCTGCCTTAATGAACTTCAAGTTAATTTCATGTTCACAATTAGTTTAAATAAACAAATGTGACTGTATTGCACATACAATAGATTAATACAATATATTATATATATATATACACGCTGTGAAACATATCAACATATCAATGTGAGTTATGTATCTTGGAAGTAACTCACTACTATCTTCTTGCAAGTTGATTGATGTATTTTTTTATTACTTGAATTTACTCTATTGTAATTTTTGTTAGTAAATCTTTTAGAAATATGATACTTATCTCAGATTTTATTTTTGTTTTAGTATTCTTATCAGTATATTTGTATAATATTGCATAGAATTAATAAATTTTAACTATTCAAGTTATTTATTTTTTTTTTCTACGCTAAGTGAATCCACAAGTTAAGAATGTAAGCCTACATTGTAAGCTAGACACAATAAATATTGTTTGTATAAAAAGTAATGTTCAATAGTTTTTACCTGATCAGCCTATTTTTGTTAGTTTTTAGAGTTAATTCTGGTTTGACCTTGGGCAATTAGAACAGGGTCTGGTTGCATCAAGACTTGCAGATTAGTGAAATTCTACTGTAATTTTATTTATAATTTAAATATAATGATTTTTTAATTGTTTTGATTTTCTGATAGAGTCACCTGCAAAAATAATTGTTACAAATGTATTAAGAGGGCTATCTCCCTTAAATCTTTTTATTTATTCATTTATAAGACACCGATCGTCAAGATATGGGTAAATATGGATTTCAAATGAGTGTGATGAGTGTAGATAAGCGAATGTAGTCATTGTCACAAGCTAAGGCTGACTATTCCTTTGAAAGTGTCATTAATTAATAGCCCAATGACAAATGAACAGCGGTAGTTATCAGCTGAGCTCTCTCAAAATTTATTATGACTGTAATTGGGATCGAACTGAGAACCTTTAGCACGTGGAGCTGGGATTTAACCAACTACGCTACCGAACAATGTTTTTAGGTATAAAATGAACAACATTCTATTAAGAGGGTTTTTAGTATTTACTATCTATTTTGTTCATAGGTTCTTCCCTTTTTGTTCTTAGGCATTTTTGTCATTCTTAGAAACAAGTTTTTCAGTTCCAATATCCTAAAACTCTGCCGCTTGTGAGCTTTGGTTCATAGCATGCACAAAATATGGAGTAACCAACCATGTTTATTCACAATTTCATGTTAAACTGTTTGAAATTGTAAGCAAATGATTTTCTCAAACTTTATCATTCACCTTCCCAGCAACATTATCGCAACAATGGTTGGCCATATCAGGGTGTTAATTCCTCCTTTTCGAAACAAACAACACTGTTCACTACTGTATTGTAACTCTTAATGTTCTACAGCGTACAGTTCACAGTTAATGTGTGCAGGTATCTAGTTTTTTATACAAAGAAAACAGGTTACCACCCAAACTTCTTATCATCTTCAGGACCTTATTGGGCGAGTGTAGCTGATTGGTGTGACAGATAGACGTAGAATCGTTGCCGTCCACCATTTGCCACTGGCTGCTTAATAAGGTGCCAGATACTTTAAGCATATGGTACATTTTAATTTTGAATTTATCACTCATATTGTGCCTTATTTACTGGAAACAAATTCTTTCTAAATCAATCTGATGTTCTCCTTTCCACTGCTACATTGACTTCACCAGTCATCTGCCTCACTTTTCAGCTGATTTTGGCGCTGTATTTAAAAAAACTTCTTAGCACTACTGAAATAATAAGTTATTTGCATCTGTTGCTAGCAATTATCTCATCAATCAACTACCTCATTATCAATTAATTAGTTTCCTTTTTATGTTTTGTTGTATTTATATTTCTTTCAATTTACTCAACAACTATCCAAAATAAGATATTTTTGTATTTTACTTAGTACATTTATACCAAACCATCTTGAAGAAATAAACAAAACCTTTATATTTGAACTGTTGACTATTTGATCTTAGTTATTTTGACTAGTCGTTGTTTTAAATTGCTGGCGTGGTGGCTCAGTGACTAAGGCTTCGGACTGTGAAGGGCATCGTCCAAGGTTCGAATCCCCACTGAGCCAACTGTCGGTACTTCACTCATTAAATAAAGTTCACACACAGGCCTGCAGGTCATGTGAACTGGTGAGTGAAGTTTTTTGTAATGAAAAAGATACAGTGTTATAGTTTATTTAATGTTTTTCTAATTGATCGTATTTATATACAGGGCGTTTCAAAAAGAATCATCCGATTTTAAAAATTTATTGCTATTCATCTATAAGTCCGATTTGATAGAACAATGTACTGTCAGTAAGAGGAAGCTCTCAAGTTTCGAGTGTTTTCCGCTAGGTAGCAGTAGCGCGCTTCTGCTCAGTTATTGACAAAATGGCATCTAAACAACAGAAGACTTTTTGTGTTATACGGTTTGCTAGATGTGAGTCTGTGATTACCGTGCAACGTGAATTTCGTACCACATATGGTGCTGATCCTCCTACAGCCCAGAGCATAAGAAGATGGTATAAGCAATTTACTGATACAGGCTGTCTCTGTAAAGCAAAATCATCGGGTCGTCCACGTGTGTCCAATGAAGACGTGGAGCGCATCCGCGACAGTTTCGCCCGTAGCCCGCAAAAATCCACTCGCCGTGCTGGTAGGGAACTTAACATTCCTTCAACATCAGTATGGCGTGTTTTACGCCGACGTTTACATTTGAAACCATACAGGATTTAATTACTACAAGCTTTGCATGAAGGTGATAAACAACAACGTGTTCAGTTTTGTGAGTTTATCCTAAGCCAGATAGCAGTTGACGATGATTTGGTAACACGCATGGTGTTTAGTGACGAGGCAACTTTCCATTTGAGTGGAAAAGTTAACCGTCACAATTAGAGTGAACTAACGGAAAAGATCCCACGATGGGGAACCGAGCAACCACATCACATCGTACAGCATGAGCGAGATTCCCTAAAACTTAATGTTTTCTGTGCAATCTCACGGAATAAAGTGTACGGTCCCTTTTTCTTTCAAGAGAACACTGTTACGGGATTGACATATCTCGATATCTTAGAAAACTATCTCTTCCCTCAGTTAGAAACAGATTCCAATGACTTCGTGTACCAGCAGGACGGTGCTCCACCACACTGGAATCTTCATGTGAGAGAGTTTTTAAATGGTAGGCTTCCTCAAAGATGGATCGGTCGTACTGGACCTAACGATTCCGCGTTACATCACTGGCCTCCAAGGTCACCGGACCTTACTGTTTGCGACTTCTTTTTGTGGGGATTTGTGAAAGACATTGTTTATATCCCTCCCCTTCCAACAACATTGGTTGAACTAAGGAACCGCATTAGAGCAGCCATCGAATCTATCACTCAAGAAATGCTAGCTAAGGTGTGGGACGAATTTGAGTATCGCATAGACATATGCCGTGCATCTCAAGGGGGCCATATTGAGCACCTGTAAATGGTATGTAAAAAAAACTTTATTTTAACTATGTAAAAAAACTTTATTAGTTATCCTTTAATATAAAATTAACCTCATGTCCATATTATTATTAGTATTGAAATTATAAACCTACAAAATCGGATGATTCTTTTTGAAACACCCTGTATATTGATACTCTTAAATTTTCAAGTGTAATTTGCTGAATAAATTTGTATTTTTCTAGGACATAGGCAATTTGAAAAAGCTTACTTGTTTGGATGTATCAGAAAATAGACTCGAAGATTTACCTTTAGAAATTGGAGGTTTAAAAAATTTGACTGACCTACATTTATCTCAGAACATGATAGAAACCCTTCCAGATGGCCTGGGAGACCTTCAGAAGTTAACGATACTTAAAGTGGACCAAAACAGGCTGGCTAGTCTTAATCCAAACATTGGCAAGTAAGTTCAGTAGCATTACCATCACTACTTAAACATTAAAGTAATCATTTAATCATTACTTTTAATTGTTGTACAACAAAAACTCACCAGTGAACATTCATCATATCATGTTATCCTCTAAATCTATAAATAGTTCATGTTTACTAAGCAAATAATAATATCTAATATGGTGTGTTATTGGTAACTATAAGATTACCGCTTCAAGTAACAGCGTATGTATCAAACCAAGGTCTTGCAAGTGACCCTAAATCCTAAACCCAACTTTAAAATGAATCAACTGTTAATATTTTCTTTGGGTGGATTGCTTTTCTTCTTAAAACGTTTTTGAAACATTTTCATTAGCTCCATTTTTATTTATTTTTTTTTTTTTAGTAGCTACGATTATTAGAGATGTGTACTCTTTTTTTGTGTTTTGTTTGGTATAGTATTTGGTACATTTTAATGATTTTTATTTAACTGATCTATTTTGATTTTGTTGCAGATGTGAATGTCTACAAGAATTAATTTTAACTGAAAACTTTTTAGTAGAACTTCCCGTCACAATTGGCAATTTAGTTAGGTTAACCAATCTTAATGTCGATCGCAATAGTTTACACAACCTTCCTCTAGAAATAGGTAAGATTCAATGTATTTAAACTCTATGCCGTTAACTTGTTATCCATTATGTTTTATTTCATTAAATCATCCAAACATAAAACATCTCATTTATATTCAAAGCAGCATAAATCAGCAGTTTTAAAAAACCTGTTTTAATATTCCCTTTTTTTCCAAAGCTCTGCTTGTAACATTCGATACAGTGCACGAAATTTCTCCTTAGGTGTTAGCCTGATAGTTGCGTTGAAAACCCTGCTTTCAATGCATCATTATCCTTTTGTTGCCTAGATAGTTGCTACAATTCATGACAATGTCCTTTTGTGTTGGCCGTAGTAGCCTTGTAACCTTCCTACATGATTCACAAAATTGTCCTTTTAATGTTAGTGCAGGTTTTGCATTAAATACATTCTACAGTGGAAGATATTGTTCTTGAAATAATTATTACCCTGCATGATGATTTCCTTTTTGTGCCAACCAGACGGTTTTAAAAAATAACACATTTTTTAAAATTATTCCAAAAATTTTAATTAAAAATGCGCTTTCGCCGGTTAAGGCATCATCAGTTTAAATGTAAACAAAAAAAAACTTATGTTTAAAACAATATAAATTAAAATATGATAAAATATAGATTTTTTAAAGAATTTAAAACAAATGGATTAGTAGAAAATAATTTAAAATAAAATATTAGACTGGAAAATATGATTTACAATTAATTATTTTATGTTTGATTTCTTCTTTAACTAAATGTAAGTTTGTTTTACTAAAATGTATAGATGGTTCTGATATACATTTTTCTTTTATAACAGACATGCAGACACTTTCAATTTGATTCCTTTTGGTCCATGATGATTCCTTAAATATAATAGGCCTACTAGACGAGTCAAATTTGATGTCATGATTTTCATTTAGAGCATATTCTACTAAGTTTTATTTTTCTTTATTTTGTGTTTTGTAACTATATATGTGTTCTTTGACTCTTGTACTTATAGGTCTAGAGGTTTGGCCAATGTAAGTTTTATTACATTCACAATGATTTTTTTATTTAAAATTTGTGGAATGATATAAAAATTTGTTCTTTTTTAAAACCCAATATATTCCACCAAGTATAAATAACAGGACCAGACGGTTGTCTTGAAACAAAACAATGCATGATTTTGTCATTTCCTTTATTAGCTGGTTTCTCTGAATTCTTTACTACAGCATGATGTTGTCCTTTTCTATTATCCAGATGGTTGTCAAAAATAACCAGTTATATTGCATGATTTTAGACTTTTTTGTTAGGGCTTTGGTCACCTCTCTGATTTTATCATTGTAACCAATAAAAGTTGTTTGTACTTGATCATAGTTTTAGCATAGTTGGTTGCTTTCAACTGAAACTGCTTTTTATTTCACTATGGTCTTTTTATTTTCTACGTTATCCATTCAGAGTGCACAATTCTTGAGCAAATACTGAGGTTTTTTTCCCTTTTGTGAGATTAAATCAAGAGCTTCGTTGCGCTTTTATGGAAGTTTCAAAATTTCTCTGAAAAATATAACTAACTCCTGAATGGTTTGGTTGAGCGTATTTGGCTTGGTCTCAATTGATAGATTATATAATTATTGTCCAATAAGTAGTTTCTGAAGTAGAGCAGATTTTACTTCTAAAAATCTGATTGACTGCAATTTTGATATTTTTCATATTGCTTTAACTTTGAAACAGCTCATGAAACATTAATTTTAAAGAGAATATTTTTTCATATGACATATTTTGTTCTATCAATCGAGCCTGGTCCAAATTTCCTCAATCTAACCTTTCAGAAGTTACTCATATTTTTTAAGTAAAGTAATTTTGAAACTTGCACAAAATTATTGGGTGAGGTCCAAGTCCAATTTTCACGAGAAAAAATTTCTTTTTTTTACATGATTGAACAAATCATGTTTTTGTTATTTTAAAAAACAATTTTTTAAAATAAATTGCATTGTTAGAAAGTAAGTTTTGCACTCAAAAGGAAATTTAAATATAAAAAATACTGTATATCTCTGAACTGAACAGAGATATACAGTTTTTTTTATATTTAAATTTCCTTTTAAGTGCAAAACTTACTTTCTAACAATGCAATTTATTTAAAAAAATTAAATCTTATCACATGCATTATATGGCAGATGGGATCTGTACTTGGACCATTTTTATTCCTCTGTTATATAGGTAAATTACCACAATGCCTTGAAGAACTGAAAATTAGTAAAGAATTTCGGCTATTTGCTGATGACATAAGTCTAACAGTCTCTGACAATAATATTGACAACATTTTTCCTGGAGTTAAATCAGCAATAAACATTGTAAAAAATGAACTAAACACATTAAACCTATTACTTAATGAAAATAAAACCACTTTTGTCAAATTTTCTTGTAAGAATTCCAAAAACATGGATACAACATTTTCAGGATTAGTAGTAGATAACAATCTCAATTGGTCTTTTCACATTGATAAACTATGTTCTAAATTAAGTTCTGGTATTTTTGCTATTAAAAGATTATCTCAAGCTTGTAATTTAATAACGCTTAAATCTATTTATTTTGCATTGATCCACTCGCACATCTCATATGGTGTGGAAGTGTATGGGTCAACATCTTACTGCAATATGAATAGAATTGTATCCCTCAAAAAAAAACAAACTATGAATTATGTTAAATCTTGATTACGATGCACATTGTAAAAATTACTTCATGGAAATGGGAATAATGACAGTTTACAGTCTCTACACATATAAAACCGTTTTGCATGTGAAAAAATATTATTGGCACATTACCTAAAAATTATGAAAACCAGCTACACTCAACTCCCGATTAACCGCGATAAAGTAGGGTTAAGGCTTCCCGGATACGTAAAGTCGCGGTTAATCCGCAAAATACTATAAAATGAACAGGGAAGGTTATTAAAATGCAAAACCCTATTAAACGGTGGTAATTAACATATTTATATTGCATTAAAACATACCTGAATGTTGTATTTGACAGGAATCACAATGAATGAATAGGGCCTAACACACATATTTGAACACAATAACACACGTTAATGTAAATACAGTACAAAGAATATGAACATTTACAGTACTTAGGTGCTCAAATCATGGCAAAACTAAGATCAAATAAAAAAAATATTTACAAGTCACAAAATACCGTGAATTACTTTCTTTGAACATAATCCGTAACAGTTTTCTGTTTTTTAACAGAGAAACATTTCTTTTTGATTCTATTTCTCATGTTTCGTAACACAATTTTGTCTGCGATTGAAGCATCTTCTTGACTCTCACAGTACTCAAGCAGCTGTTCCACACTCGCCAGTGCAGCACTGTGCAACACAGTTGTTTGTTGTTGATCACGTGACCCACCCTCCTCATCACTTTCACTCTCGTCCTCCACGACAGGTGGACCTGTTATCTTGTTTACAATCTGCTCATCTGTCAGCAGCTCATACCCTTGATCTTCCGCATCACAATCCAACCACTGCAGTATATTTTCTCCGTCCACTTCCTCTCCTCCTGGCACATCTTTTATAGCTTCTGTGATTTTTTCAACAACAAAATCAGTCTCGTCGAATCCAAGAAAGTCATTGTCTTCACAAATGTCGGGCATGATTTTTTTCCAAGATCGTTTGATAGTCAGCGGTTTGGTTTTTTCCCAAACAGATCGCACTTCGTAGATGGCATCTAAGATTGTGAAGTCCTTCCAAAAGCTCTTGAGGTCGTTCCCTTCTTCTATTCTTTTCTGAAGGATAGCTGAGCGATAGTTGCGTTTCAAAGATGAAATAACGCCTTGGTCCATTGGTTGTATCATTGCCGTAACATTGGGAGGCATATATTTCACGAAGGCATATATTTCCATCAGGTGATCTCAAATTAGTTGCACTAGGGTGGGGAGGTGCGTTGTCCAAGAGAAGAACAGCTTTCTGAGGAATGCCATGAGCTTTCAAGTGTTTTTTTACCTCCGGTACAAATGTTAAGTCAAACCAAGTTTTAAATATTTCGCAATTCATCCAAGCAGCCTTTTGATTGAAATAATCCACGGGTAAATTTTTGGCCTCAGTGCCCTTAAAAGATCTAGGTTTCTTGGCTTTTCCGATCACAAGTAATCGAAGTCCCCTTCCATTCCGAGAGCTTCAAAAAAAAACTTTGCTTTCGTCTTGCAAATCGGTCCTGACACCGGAGTTCCCTGTGCGCGTTGCTGCGAAAACCACTCCAACATGCACTGATCAAGTTCGTCAAACGTTGATTTTTTCATGGTCTTCCGATTGGCCATTCCAAAATTCGAGTCTGAGGAACATGCAAAAGTTACGAGTTTATCTTTATTTTTTAAAATATCACGCACTGTGCTATCGCCAACATTGTACTGGTTACACATCTGTTTAACCGTGGAACCTTGTTCAATATTTTGAACAATGTCCAACTTTTGTTGGATCGACAAAACAACACGTTTACGTTTAGTAGCGGTAGCCATAATATGCGCTGTGTGTCACACTTCTTTGCTCTACTGATCAGGGGCGTGGAACGCGGGTGAGAGAGTGTTGACGTATCGGGAGGGGTAAGAGGGGTGGGGTAAGAGGGAAGGGGTCTATGACCTTGAGTGAGCCCGGCTGCCGGCTGGAGATGAGTGACTCCCCTACCGCGCTTCCTTCCGAGAAAAATGCCCTACAGTCTCAAAAACATCGACCTACATTTACATTTTGAAAACATTGACTTGTATCGGTAATTAGGACCGCATCCGTCTGCATTTAATTTTATGTATTTTTCCCGGAACGTGTCCCGGTTAAGCCGCAACGCGGTTATTCCGATTACGGTTAATCGGGAGTTGAGTGTATAATACAAGAAATAAAAACAATTTACAAATAATTAAGCATAATAAAGAAATATTTTTAAAAAAACCAACTTATATTGGAATACAGTTTTTAACCACCTCAATATCGATAAAAAATCAAATAAATATGAAAAAGTTTTATAATTTTTTTCTACCACTAGTGCTGATTTAAATGTCTTATTGTTGATATGTGTGAGAGTTTTGTGTACATTGGGTGAGATGACAAATGATCCTATATGTTTGTTTGACGAGAGAACAGAGTTTTCAAGTTGTATATTTGTAGAGTAAAATGTAGAATTATCAATATCTGATGAGTTAAATATACAAAGAAGACATCTTTGCCACATTGAGACTACCAAGTCATGTGGACAGATTGAATGACTTGAATAATATCTACCAGTTATATAGAAATGAGTGACATTAAACTAGACTTCAATAATTTAGATGTCATGGTAGTAAAATACTTCAAGTAGAAAAGCGTAACATTATAAGTTAAGGGAGCCGTTTCCCTTCAAGAACATAAGTTTCTATTTCATCTCTTCAACAACATTTTTATAACATTTTTTGTTGAAGCAGCCTTATACAGTTTTAATGAATACTGTTCAAAGACAAACTCATAACTTTGTACTTTATTAATATTTTAGTTTTAAGTAAAAATTGACACCATTCATGTATACAATTGTATATTTGATGAATAAAGAATATTTTAAATTGAATTGAATATGAATAACTTTATCTGTAAATATTTATACCTTACAAGGCATTTTTGTAAAACATACTGATTACAAGTTTTACTCAATTTTAATTTTCTTGAGTGAGCAATGAGTTCACAAGCCAACAAACCATTTATAGTGTGATCGGTAAGTTGTGGAGTTATTGTGTTTTCTGTTATTAGTCAACTGTTCTGAGTTAATTGTTGTACAATTTATTTTATCATTTTTGTTTCGTTTTGTGATTTTAAAAAGAATTAAACTTCCATTCTTAATTAAATAAACAAATAATTTTTAAAAAGCAAATCAAACTGTGGAAATAAGTTAAGGGGTAACTTGCTGCTTAAGCAACAATGTAGTTTTAATTAGGAAATACATATGCATTTACTAACAAAATAAAATAATTACAAACTATAAAACAAGACTCATCTTTTTTAAATTTTGATTGCGCTATCGTTTTGAGCTTAAATGACATATCACATGATCATGTTCATATTTTAAATTTTGAAGTTAACTACTAGAACTTGGACCCCAAGTGGTCCCCAATAGCATTGAAACACATTTTAAATGTAGTGTGGGTTTGTATTAATTTATAGGCGTATTCAAAAAGCAAAGCTTTTAAAAACTGTGGAAACAAGCTTGGAGGTAACTGACTGAAAACACCCTGTATATTTACACATGTCAACGGAGACATCAAGCCGCTGTGATCTGGTCATGGCTCACCAAGGTAGAGGACCCTTCAGGCAAGGGCTGATGTGATCCATTGTTTTGCCACAAAATATATCTTCTTCCCCCTAAAATTATATTAATTTACTTATTTGTCCAATTTCAATCAACTTTGTACGTGATAAAAAAAAGAAAATTTCTTGCTAAACTGTCCTAAAGAAAATATTTTTCCAGATCTTTTCATAATCTAAGATTAAGCAAAATATTTCTTACGATGCTGTGAACCAGTTAACAAATACTACTCTGAAATTAAATTTAATAATCAACAATTTGGTTTTTTTTAATTTCTTGAAATCAATCTTACAAGATAATCAATATTAATGATTGATACATTCAGTTCAAATGTATTGTGTGTTTTCTGCAGCGTTAGTCTAGGATGATAGCATGCGATGTTGTTTTCAATTATTCAGCATGACAGTAAAGTCTATTCTTGGTATTGTACGGACCACTTATGTCTTTGGTTACCTTGTGGCACAGTTTGTTCTGCTCGTTCTTTGTGATTTCGCTTTATTGTTTGCATATACGTTATTCATTGGTAATAATTTAGTTGTAAGAGATTTTCATGTTCCCAGTTTTATTCGTGATAAAAAGAAGTAAAATAAGAAAGTTTACATCTATTTAAAAATTATTTGCGAAAAGGTCTTGGTAATATAGAAAGCTTGTGTGTAAGAAAATTAACGTTCTTACTGTTCCAGGTCTTTACATTTTAACAATATTGGTAACAGTACATAACTCTCATCATGAATTTGTAAATTATGAACAAAAGCATGGTACAAGCCATAAAGCAAAATGAAAATGAACCACTTAATTCTATAAAAGTGTTTGCAAAAAAGCTTGTTGTAAAAGAGAATGTATAGTAAAATTCTAAGTTCTTTAAAACTATTAAATAATAATAAATTCTATTTTAAAAAATAAGAAAATGTTGCAGAATGAAATCTACTATAGTGTGTGTGTGTGTGCATAGAATGTTGAAAGATCATGATTTAACTAACCATGTCCAATAACGTATTCATCTGTGTTGTTGTTGACTGATCTATATTGGTTTAATATCTAATTTAGTGTTGCCATATAGTAATACTTTTCAATTGTAAAGTTTACACACTTTGAACCTCTTAGAGGATACAGAAATTTGAACGAAAAGTATAATAATAATCCCTGGAGGGTTCCGATGTTATCGCAAAAGATAACAGCATCAAACAAAATCGAGCATTGTTGTTCTTCGATAGGTTATCAGTGAACGAACACCCTCTTTCACAGCCTACCTGCATGGGCATTGGTAGTAGTTTGGAAGTCACTTTCAAGTCACAATTAAGTTTTACAACTTCACCTGGTAAAATGAGTGGTCCTTTATTTTATTGTAAAAATAAATCAATGAGCATGCAAATCTCAGATACCATAACAACAGTAACTAAATTAAATGCTTCAATGGGGCTGAATTTAGTTTTAAGCAGAATATTTTGCCAAAAAAGAGAAAGAAAAATGAAAATAAGAAAAATATTAGTTATACAGACTTTCTAACTTAAAGACTTAGAAGTGATATTTATTCCAAGTCATGATTTAACCCTTTGAATCCCGGGTATTTTTTAAAAAATACCTGCCAAAAATCCCAGCATTTTTATTGTGGTATCTGCCAAAAATCCCGGGTCTATTTTGCCAATTTCGCAGTATTTTACTAAAAAATTAATTTTTCACTTGTTTTTTAATAAAACCTCATGATTCTTTTACCAATTTATTCCAAATAAAGTGTACTAAAAAACTACATAAATATAAAATAAGTATTCAAATAACAAATTTTTTGTAAAAATAAAGTACCTACCAAAAAAAATTTTTTGCCAAAAACTTTTCACTTTTTGTCCATGAAGGAAGTAGTAAAAAATTAGATATGACAAATATGATTGTATCACCTTGAAGCCCATTGTTTATTTAACAACTTCGTAAAATTTCATCACTTTATCACAAAAAATAAAATAGACAATAATAGTTGTCAAGCTGTCGGCTGACCGCCATAGAGATGGACGCGAATTGCAATGCTCAGTTGATAATAAATTATAAAATAATTCAATGTGCTATATAAAGTTCAGAAATAATTTATACATAAACTATGATTCTTTACGGTCAGCTTAGTATAAAACCAGTGCAATTTTATCATAATTTAATATTAGAAAAAAAATTTTTTTGCGAAGGTTCGTATATACGGACGTCGGGATTTCTTGCAGATACCCTTCAGGTCCGTATATACGAACGCCGGGATTTCTTGCAGATACTTATCAGGTTCGTATATACGAACCTCGGGATCGTAAGGGTTAAGTTTGCATTTCTTTCAATGTAATTTTATTTTAGTCCGTTAACATAAATGCTTAATAAAATGTAAGGAAATCTTATTTTAATAAATTTCAGTATTAAATGTGTTTGTACTTAAACAATACAAATTTAAAGATTGTTTTTCTTTTTTCCAGGAAACCTATCGCAGTTAGGAGTATTATCTTTAAGGGACAATAAACTATCGTACTTACCCTCGGAGGTTGGTAACTGTACAGAACTTCACGTCCTTGATGTGTCAGGAAATAGGTTAGTTGTCTTATGTCATCAGTATTTTATTTTGTATTGTTACAAATCAAAAGGTTGTATGTGACAACAGAAAGAGATATACAGATTATGTTTAAACTTATTGAAATTTAAAACCAATTTTCTCATATTCAATATTGTTTGTATATAGTGTAGTTTATAAAAAAAACAAAATAAATTCTTTCTTTTTTAGATATTTTGTCTGTTGTAGCTGACATGTTGTTTTAGTTTACAATTTAAAAAAAAAGATAAGTAGTGTGAAATTAGATAATCCAACTTAGATCTTCAACTCTGATCATTTTAAGATATTTGCCGTTTCAGTCACATGACATACAGTCTTTATAATGCCAAACTGTACATGGGACAGAGATGGAAAGTCTTCCAACACCATACGGTTTTAGTCAATACTAGCCTTCATTTACTAATTTCATTGGAGCAGTCATAGCTAAGGTGGTGACTTGTCACGCAGTTAGTCCAGATCCGATTTCCAATATGACCAAAAGTTATCACCCCTTGCCATTCCAATGGGTCGGAAGTCAAATTAAGCCAGTGGTCCAATGAGCCTGCAAAACAAAAATGGGCTCGTCTGAGCAAGCAAGGGTGCTAGGTCTTTATTGAGCAACTCTCCTCACTAAAAGCCATGCGTAATTTGAATTTACTAATTTAATTAAGTTATTTCATTTAAATTTTTAAAAACAGAAAAGATTTAACAAAATGTTCTACAAAATAAGGCTGTTGCCCATTTGTGACAAATGAACAAGTTGAATTTTCTTATATGCCTATATGAAAACTTGTCAACATCTGAATAGTAATAATAATACATGAAACTTACAACTAAAGTACCTGACAAAAATTACAAAAAGAAGCCTGAAAAGCCAATAAATAATTAACTTCAAACATAACAATCACAATAAACAACTAAAACCATAACATTTTAAAATAAAGTGAAAAGGGCATAAATACTAAAAATATAAATAACACAAATAAACTACAAAAAAATAAAACTACAATTTATATTTTTGGCCTCAGGTTAGCAAATTTAAAAAAATTATAAAATAAAACCGGATTAAGTTAATAATTTCACAGAATCCTGCTGGCAAGACAGGGTGGCTCCTAATAGCATTTGAAAAGGATTCACAGCCCTAAGAACCCTGTTACATAAAAACTCTTAAGCAAATAGAAAATATGTAGAAGAAAACAATATATATAACAAAAAATTAAAGTAAATTCTAAATCCAAATCTTTGTCTAAACAGTCCTACCCCTTTTTTTTAAATTAAACATCCCGTGAGGCCCCCACACTACACAAGTAAAAATGACTGGAAACACTGGCCAGGAGGGTACAGAAAAATAGGATTGAGGTCACCTGCATGCAGAAGTCTTCTGCCTAGAGAAACAGAGCCAAAATCACAGTGAGGAAGGGAGTGTAATGCGGCTGCTCCCTTTGGGCTGCAAAGATGGCCTAGTGGTCGGCCCAATCCGTAGGTTCTGCACTGTGCCCCTCAAGCGACATCAAGGTGAAATGTAATGTAGGTGACTATCCGTCTCTCTTCCCGAACCCATTTCCACATTCATCTTTACTTTTAAGATTTGCTCTGATGACTTGCATTTTAAAACATAACAGTCCATATAAACGTACAATAGAATTTTAAGTGTAGGAAATGATTTTAAATGAAATAAGTATTAATTGTTATTATTATAACCATTTCAGGTTACAATACTTACCAATGTCTTTGGCCCATTTAAATTTAAAAGCTGTGTGG
>JAQJVL010008932.1:0-17847 GCA_035578905.1 Stictocephala bisonia
ATGTTATCATAAGCAGTTTTTCACAAAACAAACTAGAAGTCGAAGCATTCATATGAGTAGTCTATTATTACAATGGCTGCTTAGCAACAGTCGTTTTATGAATATAGATTAATTTATAATATAATTTAATAAGTTAATTAAATTGTAGCTGAGAAACTCAATATACACTGCATATATTTTACATTTACGAGAAAGTATAAACGAGTTTTGCACCCAGAAAAACTTTTTAGGCTTAATGAAACAGGTAGAGGGATTTTTTCTAGAAATTATTTACTAACTTTTTTGTAATTTGGTTACTACCATATACCAGTCATTGTCATTTCTTATAAAAAAACAAACTTTTATTTAATTTTCGCAGCAACAACCACTAAAACCCTAGACAAGCCTCTTCCACTTTTACTATAACTCAAAATAACACAGCCTTTTTGGAAAAACAGTCCTATAATAATATGATAAATATTTTAACTTAAAGTGGATAGATTCAGACATAAACTGAAGTTTTGTATAGTAAGTAAGGAAGAATACAGTTGACAGGAGTATTGTACTGCTAAAGGAACTATTTTTGTTAGAGATTAGTTATATCTTGATTTTCTATTCTTGATAATATTATACCTTCAGTTTTACCTAGTTTTTTATGCTTTTAGTAGACCTAGTAGAAGAAATTTTAAAGAAAAACTATTGAATATTTAATATAAGTATTGATTATAACTATATGAGGAAGTTCATAGGAAACTATATGAACAAGACTATATTATGTTCTCAGTGTAATCCTTAATTGGGGATTAAATTATCCAATCAAACATAAATTAGGTTTAATACAATCTTTTTCTATAAAATAAAAATAAACAATGAAAACCTTTTTGATAATACACATGAAATAACATTCGGTTATTCAATATTTATAAAAACATACTTTTTAATTAACATTATTTTATTTCCCTGTGGATAAACTAGTTTCCGTATTCACTTATTAACGAACCACACGAGAGAATCTTATTAACGAACCATACGAGAGAATCTTATTAACGAACCATACGAGAGAATCTTATTAACGAACCATACGAGAGAATCTTATTAACGAACCATACGAGAGAATCTTATTAACGAACCATACGAGAGAATCTTATTAACGAACCATACGAGAGAATCTTATTAACGAACCATACGAGAGAATCTTATTAATGAACCATACGAGAGAATCTTATTAACGAACCATACGAGAGAATCTTATTAACGAACCATACGAGAGAATCTTATTAACGAACCATACGAGAGAATCTTATTAACGAACCATACGAGAGAATCTTATTAACGAACCATACGAGAGAATCTTATTAACTAACCATACGAGAGAATCTTATTAACGAACCATACGAGAGAATCTTATTAACGAACCATACGAGAGAATCTTATTAACGAACCATACGAGAGAATCTTATTAACGAACCATACGAGAGAATCTTATTAACGAACCATACGAGAGAATCTTATTAACGAACCATACGAGAGAATCTTATTAACGAACCATACGAGAGAATCTTATTAACGAACCATATACGAGAGAATCTTATTTTTTTTAAAGGACGTAATTTTCTAACAATAAAAATGTTATTTTATTACCTAATAATGTTATTTAAATGTTAGATTACCACAAAATAATTTACTTCCACTTTGGGAAAGATTGAAACTTATACTGTATATATGAAATAATGGACTTTATTAAATACATATATTGTTAACTTATAACCAAATCATATACGTGTAAGCATAACCAGTTTATTTTAACGTCACAAGCAGTCAAAATACAAAAAAAATGTCTTAAAGAACTATACTATAACAATGAATAAAATACCAATGATGAAATAATTTGTGGATATAAAAATTGTTACTGTTTTGTTTCGCTAAAAACGAGCCTATGTTGGTAGGTAGCAATGAATGTCTGAGTCAATAAGTCATTCTGACGTATATTGCAGACTGGGTCAGCAGACTGAGGGGCGGAAGAGGGGCACACACTAGGTTGAAACAGTACATACACTGACATATGAGAGACCTTTGGATAAGATGGTCATTATGGAAGAACTACTTTTAATAAAAATATGGGCACAATAGAAACTTATATATTTAACGTAGTAATTTTGATATATTTTTTAAAAAATATCAAAAATTAATATAAATCAATAATTGCTTATATTACTTTCATATAAATTTATGTTAAATGACCTTTTATGGATTTTGTTTATTTGATTCCAGCTTAGTAAAATTGTCATTATTAGTTATAGTTTAACCACAGATTACAAATGATTATTTTTCGACATAACTTTACATTTTATGTAGGATAGAGAGAGAATGGCTAATTTTTGTGAGTTTTTTTTAGTTCATCTGATTATGAGCTCAAAATAGTTTTTAGTTTTAGACTTTTCTTTTTTAATGGTTGTTATCATTTCTACATTCCTACATTTAACCATAATAGTTGTCATTTAGCAATGATTTATTTGGTAGACTTTAATTATTTCGATTATACCTTGAAAAAATTTTACTCATATTCAGCTGATTATCAACTCACCAATACTTCCAACGTACCATATATCTTTTACTACGATGTAAAAAGCTATTTCTCCATACCTAAGACCCATATGTCTCAAACTGCTAAACATGCTTTGCAATTAGATAACCAATTTACATAAGGCAAACAAACGTAAAACACAAATGGATATCAGGATTCAAATCTGGTTTATGTTTACAAAATTGACGATTTCTCATGTCTTCAACTACAACATTCCTAAGAACAAGAGAATGAGGAAAGCCTATTTTTATTCACTAATGTAAATTTACAATTTATGGTTTACAAAATTGACTAAATAAAGTCAAAGATTATGTTAGTACTGTAGAAGGAGCAGGAAGAACGCCAGACGGTTTCCTTTTCAGTGATTTTGGAGCCTGAAGTATGGAGTAATATTTAACTACAACTCTTAGTGACTTGGTAACTAATTACGTTTCATAGTGTAGTTCCTTTTGACAGGGATAGGAAGTACCTTTGTTCGTCGCTTACAATACAATTATAATGAGATTCACATTAACAAAACACAGATCTCTGGTTTTGACCCTTTTGTTTATAGTTTAATTAACTTTATCACTTTCTAAACATAGTTTTTAATTGAACTGAAATTAATTATACTCACTAAGTGACAATTCATTATGGTAATAATATTTGAAATATCAAATAATAACCTGTTACCACTGTAACAATTGTTAATTGTCTCATTATAATGATTTTAGAGAATTGTGTCTAGAAAATGTTAAATATTGTAAGAACTGAGAGATTTAGGTGTTTGGTTCTTTTACCAAAAGTTTTCAATATAAATTCTCCAAGTTTTGAGAAAAATTCAGAATCTTCCCCTTTCAAATAAAAAAGTAGTTTTTTCCCATTTAAATTAGCTAAATAACCAGTATATTCACGTTGTTAATTTCCTGTCAATTTCATGCGACATGTTTTCTGAAGTCAACATGTTTGGTGAGCCTTACCTGTTCGGTTGTCCTGGTTTAGAGGGTTCTTATTGGTTGATTTAGCTTCTAGAGTAAGGAGGGGGTAAGTCCGTTGGTGGAAGGTTTGCGGGCGTTCGAGCAGTTGGAAGTAATCTTTTGGCGAGTGACCACTTTTGTTCTTCACGGCGATTTTAACCGTCCGGAGTCTTGTCTTCCGTTTCGGCAATTTTTCCTTGTCGCTAGTGAGTGTGTGAGCGTATGTCGCGCTTTGTTTGTGGTCACGTTTTGGGTTAAACCTCCAGGACAGCTACGTAAGTAATTTTTACTAGTTTTCTCTAGTTAGGTTTTTCAGTAGGGTTTTAGTAGATAGGGTAAGATCCACCAAGCATGCGCGGTTAAAACTTGTTCTTGTTTGTAGTCACTCTTCTAGTGACAGTTCTTGGAGTGCTTTGTTTTCTGTTTAAAAAATTTTGTAGAAAGGAAAATGTTTCAAGTCACTAAAAGCTGGTTATTTATTTTTTTTCAGATCTCCCGGAGGCAATTTCAATTTTTCAAATTAAGAATTTTGAGGCAATTTTGCAATATTTGTCAATTTAAGGAAAATCTTCAATTTAAGTAAATTTTTGAAATTGAGAATTTAAAGAGATTTATTGATACAGTTGGCCTAATAAAAAGGTTATGGTCTGAAGATATTTGATTTAATTTATTTTGATTTATTTGTGTTCCTTTAATCTACTAAAGAAAGATACTTTATTTTCGTTTTTATTATTATTTATATAAGAAGTCCAATTTTATTTTGTTGAAGTTAATAAAAAAAAAATAAAGAAACTTCTTATCATTGAAGAATTTTTATTTTAATCTCTCATTTAAGTTGTTCAACATATCAAAAATAAATAGTAGCTTAATTAAGGCTACATTAAGTGCGCAACTCTGCTAGTTGAACAACAGAGAGACGTTTTAAAATAGAAGTGTGTGCTTATAACCAATTATCTCAGACCAGATTTTAAAAGAAAATTTAATATTAAATAAATTGAGAAGATGGCACTCAAGGTAGACTTTCTACTGAAGAAAGAACTTATATATGAAGCACGTTTAAGAGGAATAGAAGTAGAAGACAGCATACTAGTGGGGGATTTAAGAAAGAAACTTAGAGAGCTTGTCAAGTTAGGTGTTAGGCCTAATATAGGTTACCTGTCCGGCCATGTAGTAGGTGGAGAGGAATATGAGTTCATTAAAGTAAACTTGGAAAATCTGAAAGAAAGAATTGAGGGTGTGGTGGAAAGTAGATATTTAAGTGATATAATCCGTATTGAAGCTAAGTTAGCTCATTACGAATTAAGATTAAAGGGTCTAAAAGGGTTGTTTGTAAGTAATGAAGCCGCTTTAGCTAAAGTGTCATCCCTCGAGGAAAATTTAAATTCCTTGAAGGAAATGGTAGGGAAAATTAACATTGATTTAGCAGAGAAGGACAACATAGAGCAGGAGATAACTAGAAACGGCGAAATTGAAGACGAGTTTGAACAAAGCTTAGTAAGGGGAGTGCAGAAACCGGTTCTAATGAGCCAATCGATAAGCGCACCCTTGAACGGAGTCGCATCTCCAGAAATGGCAGATAATTTCAACTGTCAACGAAATGTTACGTTGAATTATTCTCGCCTACCTAATCCACTAGAGCGGTATCTAAATAGATTTGAGGTAACAGATGGGTTAAACGCTAGCTTGTTGATCAAATTCATTAAAAACATGTTAGCTTTGAAAAATGAAACAAAGTTAAAAGATAGTGAGATTTTAGAGATTATCTTGGGATATGCTAACGGTCCTTTGTATAGTAAAATATTAAAGTGTAAAGAAGAGAGGGACACTGTAAGTGAAACTCATCTTATTATACTAAAACAATTCGTTCCAATGGGGCTGAGAGAAAACTTAAAGAAAACAATGGTAAACCGTCCACAGAAGTCTGGGGAACCATTAGAAGTATATATAAATGAATTGAAAATCTATAGTGAGGTACTTAATACTAGATAAACCGAAGAAGAAGTAGTAGACATTGTTAAATTAGGATTAAATCCAGAAACTAGAGCTAAATTAGTATTTGTGGGAAATCCTACCAGCTATGCAGACCTAGATAGCATGTGTATCCAAGTGCAAAATGTATGTTACAACGATGTACAACGTAGAGAGGTAAGAGGATACCTACCACCTAAGCATAGCGCTAGCCGTAATGTAAACAATGTAGAAGATCGAAAAACATGTTTTATATGTAATAAATATGGACACATAGCGAGGGATTGCTATCAAAATAGGAACACACAGAAGCACACACAGCAGTACAACAAAGTTTTCACACCACCCAATAAACAATACAACCCAGTAAAATACAATAGACCCGGAACAAGTTTTACACAGAAGGAGATTACAACACAGAAGCCAAAAAACTAGATTATGGGAGGGAGTTGGCCAAATTCGGATCTCGTGTCGATCCCCTCCCAGAAATCCAGCAAAATGTAAACAAAAACAAACCCATACACAACAACACAGCAGACGACAAGATGACTCACTCAAGTGTAAACAATAACACTGATAATATGGAACACAGTCTAAACATTTTACCAACTATTGAAGTTATAGTAAACAACAAAGTGAAACAGGAAGCATTAATTGATACTGGAAGTTCAATTAATGTAATTAGTGAAGATTTGTTTAACAAATTAAAAGCATGTTGTCCTAAGTTACAGTTGAATAGGTCAGATATTAAGTGTCGTACAGCGAGTCAAAGTGAAATGAAGATACTGGGGCAGTGTAATTTAAAAATAAAAATAAATGAATTTACTTGGAAAATACTTGTCCAAGTAAGTAAACAATTAAGTTATGCTATGATAATTGGGAGTCAATTTATCAAACAAAGTGAGTTGGTAGTAGACTTGAAAAGTAACCAGTGTTATTTTAACTTCAAGCCTAATGTAAAAATCGAATTCATTCACAGTTTAGCTAACATAAGAAATAATGTAAACAATGTTAGTAAACAAGTAAATATTGGCTGTAGTGAAGTCAAGGAAGAAATAGTTGATTTAATAGAAAAATATCCAAATGTTTACACTAATAAAATAGGCAGTGGAATAGATTATGAATATACAATTAAGTTGAATGATACTACTCCTGTCAATATTAGACCATATCCAGTTAATCCTGCTAAGATGAAGATTTTGAAAAATATATTAGATGACTTACTCAAACAAAATATTATTAGGCCTAGTCAATCACCATACGATAGGCCTGCATTCTTAGTACCGAAGGGTGAAGACAAATATAGGCTAGTTATTAATTATTCAGAAGTAAACAAGAAAATAGAGAAAGTAAACACACCGCTGGGTGATTTGCATGATATTCACCATTTCCTAGAAGGAGCAAAATATTTTACAGTCTTAGATTTATGTAGCAGTTTTCACCAAATTAGATTATCGGAAGAAAGTAAAAGAATAACAAGTTTTAGTACACCATTTGAAAGCTTTGAATTCAATCGCATTCCATTTGGTCTTCATTTAGGCTCATCTTTGTTATCCAGTTATTTAAATAGAGTACTGGAGGGACTGAAATTCAAGTGTGTTATTAATTATGTGGACGATTTAATAATTTATTCCAAGACATTAAATGAACATTTACAACATATTAAAGAAGTTACTGAAAGACTCAATAAATGGAACCTCACTGTTAACCCAGAAAAAGTAAAATTTGTATTTAAAGAAATAAAGTTTTTAGGATATCTAATCAGCCATAATCAAGTTACAATAGATCCTGAGCGCACCAGTTCAATTTTAAGTGCCAAACCCCCTACCAATAGCAAAGCTGTAAGTCGATTTATAGGAATGTCCAGTTATTTTGCTAAATTTATTCCAAATTATGCTGAACTTGCAGCTCCTTTAAATGAATTAAGGAAGAAAAATGTTAAATTTGAATGGAATTCCAAGGGTCAGGAAAGTTTTGATAAAATAAAAACAATAATTAGCAATCCACCAGTATTAAAAATACCTAATTATGAGCAAGAGTTTATTCTACACACTGATGCCAGTAACAATGCAGTTGGAGCATGTTTATTACAGTATGAGGGAGCTGATCTTAAGCCAGTAGCTTTTTATTCTAAAAAACTAAATCAAAGTGAAAAAGTAATGAGTATTTACCATAAGGAATGCTTAGCTGTAACAGCCTCAATACAGAAATTTTATAGTTATTTGGAAGTAAAGCCATTCACTTTGAGGTGTGACAATAGTGCCTTAGCTTGGATTCTAACACATTGTAGAAAATTAGGAAAACTAGCAAGATGGTGTGAAATAATTCTGAGTTTACCATTTAAAGTAGAAATAATTAAGGGTAAAGATAATGTATTAGCAGACTATCTAAGTAGAATATTTAGCAATAATGAAGAGGAAGTTCCAAGTGAGGACATTTTAGTTCATTGTTATGATCAGTCGGTAGTGCAGACAATGGATGTAGATAAGGAAGGGATTAGCGATGTTTCACCCACTGTAGAACCTGTTATTGTCAACTCCAGTTCCAATAGACTGTTTATAACTAACATAACAGACTTTCCTATGTCATGTGTACAGTTATCTGAATATCAGAATAAGGATCCGGAAATTATAAAAATTATATGTAGTATAAGAAACAAAACTAACAATGAAAAATATTTTTTGAAAAATGGTGTTTTAATGTATAAATATAACAATCGAAGTAAGGATAGGGTTTATTTACCCGAAGAATTAATAAACATGGTGTTTGAGTATTATCACACGTCAACCTATGGTGGACATCCTGGAATAGCTAACACTTTTAGAAAAATAAACCTGTACTTTTATAGGCCTAATTTACATGAAGATATAAAAAAGTTAGTGCAAAAGTGTGAATTGTGTAAAAAATGTAAAAGTACAAATAAATATTTAAAAGGACCTGTAGTATCAAGTTACTCGAAGCAGCCTATGGAAAAGTTATACATGGATATATTTGGACCATTAACTAGGAGTAGTAAACAAAACAAGTACTTGCTTATTGTTGTGGATGATTTCACAAAATTTAATTGGTTATTCCCTATGAAAGAAATTAAATCCAATAAAATTCAAGAATTGTTAAATGATCGAATTTTCAGCTTGTTCTCACTGCCTAAAATAATAGTGTCAGATAACGCGTCTTACTTTCAAGCTCATGAATTAAGACAATTTTTCTTTAAAAAAGGAATAATTCATAAAACGACTATACCTTATCAGCCCCAGGGTAACAAAAGTGAAAGGTTTTTACGCTATTTGAAAGCCATATTAAAAATCTATGCACATAACGAACAAAATAAATGGGACAAAGAAATCAGTGAATTGAATTTAGCCATAAACAACAACACATGTGAGAGTACTGGATTTAGTGGATTTGAATTAATGTTTAACCACGCCAAAAACGATCCGTTAACCAACAAGTGGAGTTTGAACGACCTGGTGGAGAGGAATCTCAGTGAAGAAGACCGACTAAAGCAGTTAGAGAAAGCAGTGGACAACCTTCGAAGGATGAGAGATCGCAACAAACACAAGGCGGATGGACAACATGGGAACCCACTTCGCATCGGAGAGCAGGTCTACATCAGATCACGGGTGCAGTCCGACCAAAGCCGAGGATTCCAGGAGAAGCTGCATTGCATCTATGAGGGTCCGTACCAGGTGCTAGCCCAGCTGAGTCCAGTGAGCATATTGGTGCAGAGGCTGTCCAATCCCAAAGAAGTGCGAAGATTGCACATAAAAGATGTCAAGGTCTAAAGAAGTGAATAAGATTATTCTTGAAGGTGGTAAATATGAGTTGGTAATGTATGAAGGGTTATGAACTTTAATTAATTATGTATGTTTTCAGCAATTAATAATTTACAGGTTATAAAAAAAAAATTTTGTGTAATTAAATAGATGGTTAAACAAGGTTACTTGATATATTTGAAATTTATTTAAAATGTATTATTTGATTATTGAAGTTGATAATGAATGACTAATTTTGTTTACATGTTATATGTCTGTTTGTAAATAACGGATTACTAATGCTCATGTTGTATTTCAGTTTCAGAAAAGTGAAATTAGTATATTAATTATGTATTTTCAGCAAAAGAATGTTATGTCATGTAAATATTTGATGATTGTTAGATTAAAATTGTTAGATTAGAATTTGTTAGATTAAGACTGTCAAAGTGATTACTTTTAAAGTTTAATGAAATCTTTAGGTTCGAATAAATTGCTTGGTGGACAAAAGTAAACAAAGAGTAAACAAATTTTATTTATGTAAATTATATTGAGTAGTTAATTATCAATGAATATTATGTATTTGAAATTTAATCTGTATTTGTATTCTTGTTATATGATAAGTGTGTTAAATAGTACAAGAAAGAATTTTGAGCTTCTAGAACAAAATGTAAGTTGAAAAATTATGTATTTTTTTTTAATTGTAATGTATTTCCAATACCAGTTTCCAGCCTGTTCCTATTGTTTGTAAATAACAACAAAACAAAACACAACACTGAAAGGAGAAGCAAATGGGAAAAATTTTGAATTTTGTTTGGTTGGTGAATTGTTTTAATATGAGTGGACTTACACACCCAACTTTTTTTCTTTCTTCTTTTGTATCCAAGCACTTATTGACTGCTAAACTCCTGGTTTTCACCAAACGGAACGACACTGAGCACTCATTTTGAAGCACTTCATTGAAAGGAAAAAAAAAAAAAAAAAAACAATTCTTTTGAATGGCTCTCCGATCTACACACACCGCATCACATGGAACACGCAACAGAGCGTTGTATGTCAACACTGTCTAATGCCTCTTTGGTTAACTGTTGTTTATGTGAGACACTTGCTGTGGGCTGGAGGATGCAGTGTGACGACGGCCGTAGTCAACCCAAACCGGTCTAGTTTATCGATCGGCCAAGCTGTCAGCTGTTCTGATGAGGGGACAAGCTTGCGGTCCCGTTCTACTGCCGATGGACAATGGACTGGGGACAACAATGACTGTCAACAATGGACTGGTCTTGTGCTCTTGACCCGAGTTTCAAGTGACAATGTGATAACAAATTTAAATGTTGTAGTAGTTTGTAAGATGGTAGTTTAAGAGAGAAACTTTTTGTTTGGAGATCTGAAAAAGGAAAGGGTTAGGTTAGCTTTGAAAGAAATGGTTGTTAAGGTTAGAAAATATTATGTCCTTTTAGAGATGTGATGATGATAGGGTTTCAAAAAAAAAAAATTTTTTTTTTTTTTCTTGTGAAGGGGGAAAATAATGTAACAATTGTTAATTGTCTCATTATAATGATTTTAGAGAATTGTGTCTTGAAAATGTTAAATATTGTAAGAACTGAGAGATTTAGGTGTTTGGTTCTTTTACCAAAAGTTTTCAATATAAATTCTCCAAGTTTTGAGAAAAATTCAGAATCTTCCCCTTTCAAATAAAAAAGTAGTTTTTTCCCATTTAAATTAGCTAAATAACCAGTATATTCACGTTGTTAATTTCCTGTCAATTTCATGCGACATGTTTTCTGAAGTCAACATGTTTGGTGAGCCTTACCTGTTCGGTTGTCCTGGTTTAGAGGGTTCTTATTGGTTGATTTAGCTTCTAGAGTAAGGAGGGGGTAAGTCCGTTGGTGGAAGGTTTGCGGGTGTTCGAGCAGTTGGAAGTAATCTTTTGGCGAGTGACCACGTTTGTTCTTCACGGCGATTTTAACCGTCCGGAGTCTTGTCTTCCGTTTCGGCAATTTTTCCTTGTCGCTAGTGAGTGTGTGAGCGTATGTCGCGCTTTGTTTGTGGTCACGTTTTGGGTTAAACCTCCAGGACAGCTACGTAAGTAATTTTTACTAGTTTTCTCTAGTTAGGTTTCTCAGTAGGGTTTTAGTAGATAGGGTAAGATCCACCAAGCATGCGCGGTTAAAACTTGTTCTTGTTTGTAGTCACTCTTCTAGTGACAGTTCTTGGAGTGCTTTGTTTTCTGTTTAAAAAATTTTGTAGAAAGGAAAATGTTTCAAGTCACTAAAAGCTGGTTATTTATTTTTTTTCAGATCTCCCGGAGGCAATTTCAATTTTTCAAATTAAGAATTTTGAGGCAATTTTGCAATATTTGTCAATTTAAGGAAAATCTTCAATTTAAGTAAATTTTTGAAATTGAGAATTTAAAGAGATTTATTGATACAGTTGGCCTAATAAAAAGGTTATGGTCTGAAGATATTTGATTTAATTTATTTTGATTTATTTGTGTTCCTTTAATCTACTAAAGAAAGATACTTTATTTTCGTTTTTTATTATTATTTATATAAGAAGTCCAATTTTATTTTGTTGAAGTTAATAAAAAAAAAATAAAGAAACTTTTTATCATTGAAGAATTTTTATTTTAATCTCTCATTTAAGTTGTTCAACATATCAAAAATAAATAGTAGCTTAATTAAGGCTACACCACAAAAATATTTTATTGCATTTAATGTAATTGGACCATTTACAAGTTACATAAAAACTAAATATAAAATTTTAATCAACCTCAATGATAACTAAAGAAAATATAATTAACGTTACATACAAACTGGATGGATATTCTACGCATCATATGTATAGGAACCACTCCTAGGGCACAGTATCCACATTTAACGTGTTTATTATTTTGTGCTTATTAGCTTTCCTTGTAATTTAATTTCTATTTTTCAACAACAGTACATCATGTGGTTTGTACACAGTTTCTGCTTAGTATCAAGGAAGTCTTTTGTTACTTAATACTACAAGTACTGTTCTTGTTAAACTTATATAAAATTTACCAACAATTACACAATTAAACAAATTAAGCAGTTCTCTTTACTAAAGCCGATAAAACTGTTTATCCTAGTTAAAACATACAGCATAATATAAAATTGTGTACCTTTTTAGTTTATTTTTCAATGTTATGCAATTATTTATTGAATAACAATTTGAATGATTATAAAGACAGCATATTATAAGCTACAAAACCCCTTTTGTGAGCTAAGGCGTATTGTATGACTAGTGTGAAAGAAAACCCGTAAATCATGGTTCTGCGCAGGTTTTTAATGGACGGTTGGTCTATTGTAAAACATTTCTCTTTGATTTAACAATGCGGGAGTACTGAGAATATCAGTTATATTATTTGATTTGAAATGACTGTTTTCCTCTATATTGGAGATGTTATTTACATTTTAATACGTTATAAAAAATATTAAACTGTACGTTTTGTATGAAAATAAAAAAAAAAAAAATGTTTGTCTAAAAATTACTCAGCATTAATTTTGTTCTTAAAGGAAACAAATGCTTGCCACAACTTTTGACAAGTAAGAAATTGGTTTTCTTGAGATTAGCAATGTGTCATCTGAAAGTTAATTTAAATCCCCCTATCCCAAAGGCATTACAAAGTAAAGAAAATGTTTCTTTGCATTACCACAACTAGTTTTCAAAATATGCTGATGTATTTTTGCAATGTTTTTGTTGTTAAATGATTGACATATTTACTAGAGATTTACTTTACCAAATCAATACAGGTACCGGGTTTCCCAAAATTCTTAAAAATTCGTTATAATTCCTTTACTAGTAAATGTATAACTATGAAACTTTTGTTTCCTACATTATGATGCATTTTTCAATCGTTTTGCCTAAAGGTGGTGTCCCGTGGAGGAAGTCGTGAAAGTTTTAATTATATGACTAGGTCGAGTAGCACTTCATGTTAGAGGTCTTTGTTTTTAGTATAACATACTTCAGATGTGACTTCAAAAGGTTATCTCAGTAAAAAATGGCAGCCCTTTGATGTTTTGTAATTTTGTTAACGGTTTTACTTAAGATAATTTTGCGCGTCTGAATAACGCTTGAGAGCTATTCTTTAGATCTGCTTTTCTCTGTTTTCTAGGACAATTACATAGTTTATCATTTTCTTATAAATAACTGACTTTAAAATTAGTACATTGAAGGCGATGTTGTTCCGAAACTCTGGGTTTTCCCAAAGTTTCGTGTTATGGCTTGGCTAACAGATGTGTTCAATGTCTACATTATGTTTGGATAACAGTTCTCAACTTTAAACTGCCTTAGTTCCTTGTTGTATCTAGTGTGGTAGTGAGTTACTTCATTACTGCTGAAAACGGCAGTGCAATTAATAGAAACCGAGCGAATGAACGATGAGAGGATATGGAGAAAGGATTCGTACCTATGAAGAGGTAAGTGACATTTTAGCGGAATAATTTCCGGTATTGGGCTCAGGAAAACCCAAGGTGTATAACAGACATGCATATCCAGCATCCTCAAAAATGAAATACTGTATATGAACAAGGTTGACAGGTACATGTGCTGTTGATCCATTCTTTATTAAATGGAAATTAAATACAAACTCATAGGAAGAGCTGTTAACAACGAGGGTAATACCCAATTTAATGGGGTTGCAAGGTCCATAATTTCGACAGACAGCTGTTAGACACAACATTTCCCGAAAAGTGGATTGGAAGAAGGAGCCATATAGAGTGGCCAGCAATATCTTCTGATCTGTCGTCGTTAGACTATTTTTCTGGGGGGTTTTTAAGGATAAAGTCTATTCCACAAAATCGGAGGCCATTGACTGACTAAAAGAAAGACTTTTGGAAGAAACAGTTAAACGTGTAATGAATGGGTACTACCAGTGATTGGGATATTATCAAGCTGTTTAAGACCTACAATTTGAACATCTTCTCTATAAAAAGTGTAAGGTTTGTTATATAGCCTAATCAATATAATAACTAACATACTTTATTGTATATAATTGAACTACAGTATTATATTTATTGTCATCATACCTGGCTAAATGTGCCTAAAATGGTCTTACTTATCGAAAAAATAAACACTTTTTAGTGACTTTGAATGTTCATTTTATTATTTTACGAAAAAGAAGGAAATAATCCTTACAACCTTCAAGTTTGGCTTTCATAAAACAAAAATTAAGAGGGCTGCCATTTTTGACTTAGTGAAATTTTTAAGTCGCATTTGCGGCATTATATTTTACAACCAGAGACCTTTAAATGAGGTGCTACTCCACCTAGGCTTACATTTAAAACTGTCACGACTTCCTACACGGGACAGCCTTAGTAGTGTAGTATGCCGGTTCAAGCGCAACCTTGGACTTTATACCCGACCCTATCAGCAAGGTTGTCGACCTTATCAGCAAAGGTCGACCCCAGAGGTCAAGTTCACTATTGTTTACTAGTCCCTTTCATTGATAATCACCACGTGTTAACCTCGAAGGTCGAGTTTACTACGTGCTGACCCCCCGTGACGTTGTCCTAGGTCAGTGTTGTTTTGATTGACGTCACGCCGTATTTTTTAAATTAATTTTATTTAATGCGGGCAAAAAATGTCGAAGACCGGTGCCGGGATCGATCCTACGATGTTTAGTTTGTAAGACGAAGACGATACCACCGCGGCACAGTGACACACCCGAGAGGGTAACGTAAGTAGCGGCAGAAGAACGCGTGGTTCCGCCGATCCAGATGCATTTATACTATATAAAATGAAATTTTTCAAAATAATTCGTATTTAATATAGTATTTATTTGTTCAAACTGGATGCAAAAAAAAAATCTGTTGGTTTGTCGTCTGCTAGTATCAGCTGATGTGGTTCGCTTCACTTACACCGAGCCATACTATATTAAGTACATGATGAATTTATACTACATAAAATGTATCGATATTTTTAATAATTTGTATTTAATATAGTATCAATTTGTTCAAAACAGATGCAAAAAAATCTGTTGGTTTGTTGTTTGCTTGTATCAGCTGATGTGGTTCGCTTCACTTACACCGAGCCATACTATATGAAGTATATGATGCCACAGTGTTACCAACTCACATGATAAATTACATTATACTATATAAAATACATATATGATTAATAAATTATACTATAATAAATAAATAAATATATATATATATATATATATATATATATGATTATTTTCTCTTTTAGTTATATATATACTATATTAAATGCAAATGCGTTTTTTGGTGTTACAGTAATATTATTTTACTTCGTTATCCTTTTCATTACGTAACAGGTTTTTTCCTTCACATATAATGTATACTTTATAAAGTGTATACCAGTATTTTTCCTTGATGTCAGTGTTGCCAACTTACGCTTTCATTTGTATTGTACTATAATAAATCCGTGTACTATAATAAATGCATCGATTCATCAGTATGGTCAAACGATATTAATTCTTTGTCACGTTATAATATAATAATTGTTATGGCGGTAAATTTAAACAGATTGAAAAGGATTCTGGTTTTTGTGTGTGCATATTTTATTTCAATGTTGCACTTATATACTATATGAAATTGTTCATACTAAATCACTATTTTCGTTGTACTATGATAAATTAAATTGTATTTTATATATAAATCAGTTAGAATATCTTTGAAACAGCTTACACATTTATTACAATAATAAATGTATATTTTTTAATGTATATTAATTTAAGTTAAATTTTAATGTATTGGTACTAGGCGAGCAAAGGCTGGTAGGAGTTATCAATGTTACATTTGCCACGTGCGGCATACAAAGTGTCACTATCGAATCAGCGTGACCCGGTGACCTCTCTGTAAGATAGTCGCGACTTCCTCGAACTGATTATGTGACTGCTGCTGATTTCTGCTAGCCTGATACTTTGTTTTTATTTGCATGTTGTTCGGATTCCATATTTAAGTGGTTTTTTCTATATATTTAGTATATATATAGAAAATAAAAATCATATTATATTTTGTTTGATATTTAATTTAGTATTTAAAAATCGTAAGGTAAAATACTATTTTATAAATTTTTTAATGACATAAATAACACAATATTTAAATTCTGTTATAAAAAAAATTATAATATTATTTAATTTATTATTTAAAAATTGTAAGGAGAAGTTCTATTGCAGGTATTTTTAAAGTAATAAGTCGCACAATATTTAAATGTTATTTAGAAATAAACTATAATAATGTTAGTTATTAGATATTGAAAACTCTATAAAAAATACAGTCTTTTTTGAAAACCAACTGATGTATTTGAATGGTAAACGATTGTCTAAGTCCAATTTTGGTGATGCAATGTTTCATCATGTGTACTTGGGGTAGTAAGACAGATATAAAAATTCATATAATTCAATAAAAATCTGCAAAGAGCAGAAACTTCATAGTATCTGTGTATGCATATTTCTCAACAACAACCAACGTTTAGGTGACCTGACGACTATTTTTTCTTTAATCAATTAGTAAATATTTGTAAGAATGTTTATTTATAATATATACTCTATATGTGATAGTAAGACAGATATAAAAATTCATATAATTTAATACAAATCTGCAAAGAGCGGAAACTTCATAGTATCTGTGCATGCATATTTCTCAACAACAACCAAAGTTTCTAGTTGGCTCTGTATCCTAATACTCTGTTCGTTTTCAGAAAGCTTCCAAAAATATTGACCTGACCAATAGGATATCAACTGTTTTAAATAAAATATTGATTGGATCGTCTCCCATCTTTTGGTGACTTTTTTCTTTCATTAATGGTTCAATAACATTTACATTTTATTTAAAAAATAAATATATATAAATATTCATATAAAAATTCATTTATTTTTAACACTTATTTTTCCATACTAAGGAAAATAACACATATGTTTTAAATGAATGTATGTCTATGTTACAATAGGAATGTGTTGTTGTGTAATATTTAAAATAAATACTATCACCTTAACCTGGCTCGGAAAAATATATTTAAGAGAAAACAATAAAGTGCAAAATTACCATTCTTATTTATTTAACGTAACGACAAACATTACATTTAACAATTGTGGTTTTTGTTACTTCATTTGTAATACATTACAATAAGTGTGCTCTATTTGTCTTTGAACGGCATTTGGGTTACTTTGTTCTTTCCTCGGCCTAACTAGTTTAAAATGTACATATGGTTTTTTTAATACAAACATTATATGAATTATTTTGAAAGTTTCTTACTATCAATTCTAATAAGACAAAGTGAGTGGGAATTAGCTTTGAAAGTAACTTATAGTTTGCATTCCATATTATTATTTGAGTGCTACTTATTATGAATGCTAATAATTCACTGTGTTTGAGAAAAAAATTATTATCTAAATTACAGTTTCCATTCCATATTAATATAAATAACATGAATACAACGTAAATAGGTATCATAAAATAAATGCCCTATACCCAAGCTCACTATGTTAATCCTACATACTTGAATGTAATATACGAATATAAAGTCTAGTTATGTACATTTGTATTTACATTAATAAACAATGTATAGTTTTGTTCGTAGAGTATAAAGTTTTTTAGTGTTACCAAAAAAGTTATAATTT